>CM050165.1:239565856-239822056 GCA_027410445.1 Discoglossus pictus
AAGCAGACTATAATTTAAAGATCCCCTACTTAAGCCTCGCCAACTTTTATCCCATGTGCTGTCTGCCAACTCGGTGCCCAAATCCCTCTCCCAGGCTTTGGTATAGTCTGGTTTGTTTGCCCATGAGTTTTCATTAAATAGTTCATACATGAGGCTAATAATACCAGGCTGAAAGGGGGAATCCCTAAATTTTTTGAGTAGCCAGGTGTTTCCTTGGGGGGTACCCCTACCACTTATCGTATATATAAAATGATGTATCCTGCAAAAATTATAGTGTTCAGTTAGGGGTAAATTGTATCTATCTCTCACCCGCTCAAAGGTCATTATTTTGTCGTCATGCCACCATGGACCAACCCTTAGTAGGTTCTGAGACTTCCACCAACTGAGAGAGCTTTCCGGAAGATGTATCTTAAAGTGGTCATTGGGTACGATAGGGTTAAGATCTGATACCCGAGTGTCCAGTTTTTGTGTCCAGTTCATCTCCGTCCATATGTTTAATGAGTGCTTAAACAACGGGTTTTTCAAGTTTCTCTAAAAAGTATACAGGCCTGGAATCCATAATACTGTATCCCATGTATAAGGTGACATGCTTACATTTTCCATAAATACCCAGAGCGGCTGATGTGTGGGAGAATGCGCCAGAGGAATGAAAGCCAGCTGCGCTGCCTTGTAATACAGTTTGAGATTCTGGCACGATAGGCCCCCTTTCCCTTTTGGTCTATACATATTATTTTTTGAGATCCTCAGGGCTTTATGATTCCAAATAAATCTAAAAATTAGTTTTTTCCCCTTTGAATATTTATGTGTTTTAAGCGATCTCCCTAGAGTTTTAATCTGGCTAACAGGGATTTGTAGTATGTATCTATCAAGTTCATAAATTTGCCTGCAAACCCAAATTTCTGTAATACTGCTTTTAAATAAGGCCATTCCAACGTATCAAAGGCCTTTTCTATATCTAACGCCAAAAGGCATGTGGGTATTTGATGTAGGGATGACCATGAGATTAAATTTTGTGTCCGTCTGATATTGTCCCCCGTTTGTCTATGGGGGATAAACCCTGTTTGGTCTTTATGGATTATGGAGGGGAGAAATCGCGAAATCCTGTTTGCCATTAATTTGGACAAAATTTTTATATCCCCGTTTAGGAGTGATATGGGGCAGTAATTTTTAAGTTCTAATGGGTCTCGTCGTTCTTTCGGGAAACATATCATATTTGCATGGTTTAGTTCTTGTGGCATGGGAGAGCCTTCTAAAATTTGATTGAAAAGTGTGGCTAAGTGGTGTAATAACAAGTCTATAAAAGTTTGGTAATAGAGATTTGTAAATCCATCCGGCCCCGGGTAGCTATGTGTATTTTGAATGCTAAAGCCATTAATTGGAATAGCTTGTTCTAGGATTGAGATAAGTTTTTTTATGTGTATCCCCAGTAAGCAGGATTCCATTGAAAGAGAAATATCCTTTGCAAGGATTGGAGGCCCGAGATTTAGCTGAAGTCTTTTATAGTGGACATGAGTGCTGGTATAGAGAGAAGGGGCTTGGTCAGGGTGCAAAGCATATCGTCCGCGAAAAGTGAACACTTAAACTGATGGTGTCCTACTTGAACCCCCTGAATGGCATGGTTGGTTCTGATTGCCTGCGCTAGGGGTTCAATGGCAAGAGCTAAGAGCAGTGGGGAGAGTGGGCATCCCTGCCTGGTCCCTCTCTGTACTTGGATTTTGGCCTTATGGTCCCCTGGTATATTTAAGTTAGCTACTGGTGAGTCGGAGTACCTTCTGAGCAGGTTGAGAAAGCGTCCCTCAAATCCAAACTTATCTAGCATGTTGTACATATATGGCCATTCCACCGTATTAAAAGCCTTCTCTATGTCTAGGGCTAGAGGGCAAACTTGGTTGTTATAGTGTTGAGCCACGAACTGGGCGTTCAGAACCCTCCTAACATTATCTCCTGCTTTTCTGAAAGGAATGAACCCCGTTTGGTCCTTGTGTATTTTGTCCAGTAAAAAGTTAGATATTCGTTTGGCCATAATTTTAGCTAGGATCTTGACATCCACATTTATCAGGGGTATGGGGCAATAATTTTTAACCTCTAAAGGGTCCCTACCCTCTTTTGGAAAGACTATGAGGTCGGCCTGATTCAATTAAGGGGGCATAGGTTTTCCATTTAGTATAGCATTAAACAAAGATGTTAGGTGCGGGGGTAAGCAAGGGCTCAAATTTCTTATAGTACAGAAGAGTAAAACCGTCTGGCCCTTTGGACTTGCCAAATTTAAGATCTTGGATTGTAGATTTAACTTCCTCTTGTGATATCTCTAGGTTCAAGCTGTCCAATTGAGGTACAGTTATTTTGTGGACTTCTTGCTGTAGTAGGAAGGACTCTATGTCAGATCCGCTGCAGCGGGACTGGGATGAATATATGGTCTGATAGAAGTTTTGAAATGTTTCTTGGATAGAATTGGGGCTTAAGGAGGTTTGGCCATCAGGTAGTCTAAAGATACCGTATATTATGTCCTCTCTTGGGGGGTAAAGACACTAATAATTCCTCCAATAAAATTCTTTTTTTTTATGTGGGCAAGGTCCTTGGTTAGCCCCTTGGGTTATCTGTTCAAAAGAGTGGTGCAGAGTCTGTGGGGACTGTTAGCCTCCTTGTCCCCGTGTGGCTGTTTAGAATCCCTGCTGCTGCATGTTTCAGCTTTATTAAGGTGTAATTGTACAGCGTTTGACTCAAGTAGCTGCTTGTGTTGGGTCAGTTTGGCTTAATTGCTGGGCCCTTTTCCTGCCAAGATGGCGACCGTCAGTCCATGGGCCTCTATGTCCCCTTCACTAACTTTGTCCCCGCTTGTGTGCTTATTTGGGATGGCCCCCTTTTATATCTCCGGCCCGTGGCCCTCTCAGGTCCCCCCCCTCAATCTCTGAGTGTGGGTATGCGGGGCTGGGGCGTTGAATCAGGCCTACCTTCTTCCATGCTCGCTGCAAGATCAACAATACTTAATTTTTCAGGCATGTGTACATGCCTAATTTTTCGCCTCTGGTGCTGCACTGTGCCTTCAACAACCAAACCCCCAAAAAAGGCACATAACAGGGATTAAACTGATAGGAGTAGTACTACTTAACACACCACTCATATCTGGTGTAACAGTAGTGTACATTTAAAACAAAAAACATTTTTTCTACTGCAATAGATTGCATAGCAGTTAGTTGTCTGCAAGTGTGTGTGTCAGATCTACAGCGTCTACTCTGCCAACTTCTGCAAGTGCACAGTGCCACTCATATCTGTTGTCACAGTAGCTTGGACGCATAGTACCAATCTGTCAAAACCGGTAATGATGAATGAGGTCTAGAGAAGCCTGGTTCCCTTATCCTCTACAGGTTGAGACCTAATGTTTGTGTGACAACAGACCAACACATGAGTACAAGCAGCACACAAACTCAAAGCCGCCATCCTCCTCCTAGTCCAGCATCATCAGCCACATCAACCACTGCTGTCCTCCCCTCTCAACCATCTGCCTTGAGCAGTTCCTGCACATCTGCCCATAGTCAGGTGCCTGTAAAGGACATGTTTGAGCGTAAGAAGCTAATGTAACAAAGTGCCCCAAAATTGAAGTGATACGACCAACATAGCATCTTTTTCCATCTCCCGGTTCTAAAAATCCAGGCCTTATACACGCCCCCTGATAGGTGACGTAACAAGTATTAAACTGATAAGAGTAGTACTTACAAACACGCCACTCCTATCTGGTGGCACCTTTGATTGCACGTGCCGTGCCCCAAAATTGAAGTGATACGACCAACAAAGCATATTTTTCCGTCTCCCGGTTCTAAAAATCCAGGCTTTATACACGCCCCCTGATAGGTGATGTAACAAGTATTAAACTGATAAGAGTAGTACTTACAAACACGCCACTCCTATCTGGTGGCACCTTTGATTGCACGTGCCGTGCCCCAAAATTGAAGTGATAAGACCAACAAAGCATCTTTTTCCATCTCCTGGTTCTAAAAATCAAGGCCTCTGCAAATGCAGATCTCCGTTAGTTTTTTGTTTTTGTTTTTTTAGAGCGCGGATGGTTCTGGGGCCCAGCTGGGGCTGAAGGGGAGGAGCCCGGGGACATCGCGGGGAGGTAAGTTAAATGTATATTTATATGTTGATATGTTTATTTTATTTCTTGTTTGTATATTGTATTAATGTATTGTGTTTTTTTAACACGGCCGCGCCAAAAGAACTGAACAATGACCGGAAATGCTGGAAAGGTGAGTTGAATATTTAGAATTTAAATAATGTTTATTTTTTTGATGTTAATGTTTTGTACTAATTGTTTTGTTTTGTTTTACTCCTAGGTTAGTGATCTGAAGGGACATCTTAAACGTAAGTGGTCTTAATTATTTTATTTTAGCTTAGAATTAGGGTCTGTGTAGTTAGGACTGTAATTATTTTATTGTAGCTTAGAATTAGGGACTGTGTATGTAGTTAGGACTGTAATTATTTTATTTTAGCTTAGAATTAGGGTCTGTGTATGTAGTTATGATTTATTGTATATTAGATAGATAGGGGGATGTATTTGATATAGTTATGATTTATTTTAGATTAAATAGATTGTATGTTAGATAGATAGGGTGTATTTGATTTGTATTGTATGTAATGTATTATATGTAATATATTATATGTAATATATTATATGTAATGTATTATATGTAATGTATTGTATGTAAAGTATTGTATGTAATGTATTGTATGTAGTGATGTCGCGAACATCACATTTTCGGTTCGCGAACAGCCAACGCGAACTTCCATCAAATGTTCGCGAACGGGCGAACCCGCCGATCCGCCATAGAGTTCAATGGGCAAGCGAATTCCAAAAGGGACTCTTTCTGGCCACAATAGTGATGGGAAAGTTGTTTCAAGGCGACTAACACCTGGACTGTGGCATGCCGGAGGGGGATCCATGGCAAAACTCCCACAGAAAATTACATAGTTGATGCAGAGTCTGGTTTTAAGCCATAAAGGGCATAAATCACCTAACATTCCTAAATTGTTTGGAATAACATGCTTTAAAACATCAGGTATGATTTTGTATCGTTCAGGTAGTGTAAGGGTTACACCCGCTTCACAGTAACAGACCAATCTCCCCAACCGCAAACTCCCCATTTGCACAAGGTTGGATACCAAGCTAGCCATGTCCCGTTCCTTGTCCTCACTGATGTCATTGAAGGTCTCTTCTTCCACCCAGCCACCAAGGGTCCCCGAAAAGTGACAACAAGTCCCCTGGGACGCCTGCTGTGTTTGGTCTTCCACCTCCTCAAAGCCACCTTCCTCCTCTGACTCCTCTTCTTCAGACTCCTCTCTCTACGTTGCCTCTGTCTGCGTTATTATAAGGTGTGTACTGTTAAGTAGTACTATTCCTATCGGTTTAATCCCTGTTACGTCCACTATTAGGGGACATGTATATGGCATTGATTTTTGGAACAGGGAGATGGAAAAAGATGCTTGGTCGGACCTCCTACTTAGAATTTGGGGCACTGCACATGCAATGTAATGTGCCACCAGATAAGAGTGGTGTATTAAGTTGTACTATTTATTCCTATCAGTTTAATCCCTGTTACATCCACTATTAGGGGATGTGTATATGGCATTGAGTTTTGGAAGCGGGAGATGGAAAAAGATGCTTGGTCGGTTCTCCCACTTCTAATTTGGGGCACTGCGCATGCAATCTAAGGTGCCACCAGGTACGAGTTCACTGTGCACTGGCAAAAGTTGGCAGAGTAGGCGCTGTAGGCCTCACACACATGCCTGTAGGCAGGCAACTGATATTCAATCGATTAGAGTCAAAAAAGTGTTGTTTTATGTCACTGTACACTACTGTTGCACCAGATATGACGCATGACTGTGCACTGGCAAAATTTGGCCGAGTAGATGCAATAGGCTTCACACACACGCCTGTAGGCAGGCAATTGCTATTCAATCTATTACAGTCAAAAATGTGTTGTTTTATTTCACTAAGCACAATATAAGCTAATAGTTAGCCTGTCACACACACACGCTGGCAGGCAGGCATATGCAATTAGATTACACAGATAAAAATTATAAAATAAAATAAATGAGATTCTAGCCCTAAAAAGGGCTTTTTGGGTTGCTGTCCTTGCAGCAGATATCAGATGAGTCCTTCAGGTCTATAATGGAAGCTAAATACACAGCCTGGCTATCGATTTCCCTATTAAATCTCCAGCAGCTACACTATCTGTCCTCTCACAACGAATGCAGCTTCATAATGATTCTAAAATGTATGCTGTCCTTCAGATGGAAGGCACTGGAAGGGAGTGTATGCTGCTGATTGGCTGGAATGTGTCTGCTGACTGTGAGGTGCAGGGTCTAAGTTTCCTCAATGATAAAGTATAGGGGGCGAACCGAAAAGCGCATGTGTTCGCCGTCCGCTGCGAACACGAACATGCCAAAATCGGCGTGAATAGTCTGCGGGCGAACTGTCCACGACATCTCTAATTGTACGTAATATATTGTATGTAATGTAATGTATGTAATGTATTATATTGTATGTAATATATTGTATGTAATGTATTACAGGGAGTGCAGAATTATTAGGCAAATGAGTATTTTGACCACATCATCCTCTTTATGCATGTTGTCTTACTCCAATCTGTATAGGCTCGAAAGCCTACTACCAATTAAGCATATTAGGTGATGTGCATCTCTCTAATGAGAAGGGGTGTGGTCTAATGACATCAACACCCTATATCAGGTGTGCATAATTATTAGGCAACTTCCTTTCCTTTGGCAAAATGGGTCAAAAGAAGGACTTGACAGGCTCAGAAAAGTCAAAAATAGTGAGATATCTTGCAGAGGGATGAAGCACTCTTAAAATTGCAAAGCTTCTGAAGCGTGATCATCGAACAATCAAGCGTTTCATTCAAAATAGTCAACAGGGTCGCAAGAAGCGTGTGGAAAAACCAAGGCGCAAAATAACTGCCCATGAACTGAGAAAAGTCAAGCGTGCAGCTGCCACGATGCCACTTGCCACCAGTTTGGCCATATTTCAGAGCTGCAACATCACTGGAGTGCCCAAAAGCACAAGGTGTGCAATACTCAGAGACATGGCCAAGGTAAGAAAGGCTGAAAGACGACCACCACTGAACAAGACACACAAGCTGAAACGTCAAGACTGGGCCAAGAAATATCTCAAGACTGATTTTTCTAAGGTTTTATGGACTGATGAAATGAGAGTGAGTCTTGATTGGCCAGATGGATGGGCCTGTGGCTGGATTGGTAAAGGGTAGAGAGCTCCAGTCCGACTCAGACGCCAGCAAGGTGGAGGTGGAGTACTGGTTTGGGCTGGTATCATCAAAGATGAGCTTGTGGGGCCTTTTTGGGTTGAGGATGGAGTCAAGCTCAGCTCCCAGTCCTACTGTCAGTTCCTGGAAGACACCTTCTTCAAGCAGTGGTACAGGAAGAAGTCTGCATCCTTCAAGAAAAACACGATTTTCATGCAGGACAATGCTCCATCACACGCGTCCAAGTACTCCACAGCGTGGCTGGCAAGAAAGGGTATAAAAGAAGAAAATCTAATGACATGGCCTCCTTGTTCACCTGATCTGAACCCCATTGAGAACCTGTGGTCCATCATCAAATGTGAGATTTACAAGGAGGGAAAACAGTACACCTCTCTGAACAGTGTCTGGGAGGCTGTGGTTGCTGCTGCACGCAATGTTGATGGTGAACAGATCAAAACACTGACAGAATCCATGGATGGCAGGCTTTTGAGTGTCCTTGCAAAGAAAGGTGGCTATATTGGTCACTGATTTGTTTTTGTTTTGTTTTTGAATGTCAGAAATGTATATTTGTGAATGTTGACATGTTATATTGGTTTCACTGGTAAAAATAAATAATTGAAATGGGTTTATATTTGTTTTTTGTTAAGTTGCCTAATAATTATGCACAGTAATAGTCACCTGCACACACAGATATCCCACTAAAATAGCTAAAACTAAAAACAAACTAAAATCTACTTCCAAAAATATTCAGCTTTGATATTAATGAGTTTTTTGGGTTCATTGAGAACATGGTTGTTGTTCAATAATAAAATGTATCCTCAAAAATACAACTTGCCAATAATTCTGCACTCCCTGTATATTTAATATATTATATGTAATGTATTGTATGTTTGTATTGTGTAATTTCTATTTTTTCTGTAGTGGTGGGGGTTGTAATGTATTTTTTTTTCGGTACTGCAGTTTTTTTTCTGTACTGTAGTTTTTTTATTTTCTGTACTGTAGGTTTTTTTTTCTGTACAGTAGGTTTTTTATTTTCTGTACTGTAGTTTTTTTTTTTTTTATTACTTTATTTTTTTTATTTTTTGTAAGGTAGGTTTTTTTTTTTTTATTAGAGTGGTGGGGAGGTTTATTAGGGGGTAGGTAGTTGTGAGGAATTGACTCTGCTGAGATTTGAACCCTGGTCTGCATGCTTGCTAAACCTTTTCCCTACCTGTACACCAGCCTGCCTCTGAGAGATTTGCCTGAGACCTTATACCTTGTCTCTAAAAGCAATGAAATCAGTGACAACTCTCTTTAGCTGTGTCTGGTCAGCTGTCCGGTTCTTGGCCTATATAAGGCACTTCCTGTCTCTGTATCCTTGCCAGATTATTGTGTTCCTGAACTCTCTAATCAAGCTTGTTCCTGTTTCTCCTACCTGTTGCTGAACTTGGATCATTTTTGACTTTGCTGCTTCACCTTCCCACTGACCTCGGCTTGCCTCACTAAGATTATTATCCTTCTGTTCCTGACTCCCATCTCTGCTTCAGAGCAGACAGCCACTCAAGGCTCAGGGGCTCAACCACCTGGGTAACGAGTGGCTATCTCTGGCAGGGAGTTTTTGCTGATCTGGCTACTGGACTCCAAACTTTGTACCACCAATATCATAACAGAATAATCTGGCCCTAATCATGGAGACCGTCGGATCAGATTCTGCATTTGCTCAGCAGGTTGCTTTTAATACAAGAACTATGCAGACCCAGGCACAGACCATTCAAGTGCTGCAGGATCAAGTAGCTGAACTGCAAAATGAAGTTCGATCAATGCATAGCTGCTACTACTAATGTTACACCTGCACAAGATGCCCGCTTGCCTCTGCCTGAAAAATTTGGAGGAGACTGCAAAAAATGTAGGGGTTTCCTAAATCATTGCCGTTTGCATTTCATGATGTTACCTTATCGTTTCCCATCTGTAAGAGAGAAGGTGGGATTTATTTTTTCCCTATTCAAAGATGAAGCCCTGGCTTGGGGCTCCCCTCTTCTGGAACAGGACAGTCCAGTCCTGGGTAATCTAAATGACTTTCTTGAGGCCATGTGCCTAGTTTTTGATGACCCCAATCGATGTGCTACAGCAGAAGCCACTCTCCTTCATTTGCATCAAGGGAGGCGCTCTGTGGCTGAATATGCTGCTGAATTCAGACAGTGGGTTGCTGATACTACTTGGAACCAATCAGCCCAGAGGTTCCACTTCAGAAAAGGTCTCTCAGAGGCTATAAAAGATGAGCTTGCTCGTGTTGATCTTCCTGCTGAGTTTGATGCATTTGTGCGTTTGGCTATCCGTATTGATCGGAGACTTTCTGAAAGAAGACTGGAAAGACAGAGCTCTTTTAAACAAAGTGCTACTCCTACTTTCTATTCAAGAAGTTCTACCCCAAACCCACAAACACCTACCGACTCTGAGCCAGAGGCTATGCAGGTAAATCTAATAAGAGGGCCATTATCCAACGAAGAAAAACAGTGGCGACGCACTCACAATTTATGCATGTATTGTGGTAGTGCAGGGCACTTAGCCATCAATTGCCCTAGCAAATCCAAGAGAACAATAGCTATGGCTGCTGAGGGTGCGCAGATTCAACCCCAATCCCAGATTTCAGACCAACTGGATTCTTTCACACAACCCTTGTTTTCTCTGGCTCATGGTGAAGAGGGTATGATGACTCAACATTCTCATTTGGTGGTGCCTATCACTTTGCAATGTGGTGATAATAAAATTTCGACTACAGCTATGATAGATTCTGGAGCAGGCGGAAACTTTATGGACATCAAATTTGCAGCAATAAATAGAATTCAGTCTATCCCTAAATCTTCACCTGTGTTAATGGAAACAGTAGACGGTTCTCCACTTACGTCAGGCCCGGTTACACATGAGACTGTGCCCTTAAAATTGATTCTGGAAGTGAATCACCATGAGGCTATCTCTTTTCACCTAATTTCCTCAACACAGTTTCCAGTGATTTTGGGGGTACCTTGGCTTGCTCTGCATAACCCACAGATTGATTGGAAGACTAGAACCTTGTCCTTTCCTTCAGAACACTGCTTAATGAATTGTCAACCCTCTAAGGTAACACCTGTTGCCTCAACAATTAATGAAATGGTTGCTACAAACTTAACTAAGCTTCCCCTACAATATCGTGATTTTGCAGATGTCTGTGATAAGAAGAATGCTGATCAGCTTCCACCCCACAGGCCTTATGATTGCCCCATAGAGCTGCTACCTGGAGCTGCTATCCCATTTGGCAATATATATTCCCTTTCTGAGCCTGAATTGAAAGCACTTCGTGAATACATACAAGAAAATCTTGCCAAAGGCTTTATTCGACCATCTACTTCTCCAGCAGGAGCTCCTATATTTTTTGTAGAAAAGAAAGATGGCAGCCTACGGCCATGCGTTGACTACAGGGACATTAATAACATCACTGTTAAAAACCGCTACCCCTTGCCTCTCATTCCTGAACTTCTGGAGAGACTTCGCTCAGCTAAAATATTTACGAAGCTTGATCTACGAGGGGCATATAATCTGGTTCGTATAAGACCAAATGATGAATGGAAAACAGACTTCAGAACCAGGTACGGACATTATGAATATCTTGTAATGCCATTTGGACTTTGTAATGCCCCCGCAACTTTTCAGCATCTAATCAATGATGTACTACGGGATCTCCTGGATCAGTTTGTTGTGGCATATTTGTATGATATCCTAATATTTTCTGATAATCTTGAAAATCACAGAAAACAGGTCTGCATTGTTCTTGAGCGCCTTCGTACCCACCACCTATACATTAAACTGGAAAAATGTGAGTTTGAACAAACAGAAATTCAATTCCTGGGGTATGTAATAACTCCTACAGGTTTAAGTATGGACGCAAGTAAAATTAAGGCTGTGCTGGACTGGCCCATCCCTAAGAATGTAAAAGATATTCAGAGATTTGTGGGGTTTGCCAATTTTTACAGGCGATTCATTAAGAATTTCTCTGCCATTATTTCACCGATCACTGAACTTACACGTAAGGGGACTCCTTTTCAGTGGTCCGATAAGGCTGATACCGCATTTTCCATATTAAAGACTCTGTTTACATCTGCCCCTATCCTGATACATCCTCAGCCAGAATTGCCATTTTCTGTAGAGGTAGATGCTTCTGATTCAGCTGTTGGTGCTATACTGTCTCAAAGGACTGGACCTAAGATGTTGTTACATCCATGTGCTTTCTATTCCCGCCAGATGATGCCAGCAGAAAGGAACTATGACATAGGGAATAAAGAACTTTTGGCTATAAAAGCTGCCTTCACCGAATGGAGACATCTCTTGGAGGGAGCTACCCATCCAATTACTGTCCTCACAGATCACAAAAATCTGGAATGTATTAAATCAGCTAAGAGACTGTCAGCCAGACAAGCACGCTGGTCCCTATTTTTCTCAAGGTTTAATTTTTTGATTTCATACCGCCCGGGCTCCCGAAATGGTAAAGCGGATGCCTTGTCTAGGGTAGCGGACCCCCTCCATTCTACAGTTACCGAGACTACCATCTTGCCGGAGAGTAGATTTTTAGGTGTTACATTTCCTTCTGATCTAATGTCCCGCATTAAGAAGGGCTACGCTGAAGATCCAGTTTTTCGTAATCCTCCTCCTGATCTTCATATGACAATGCATAATGGGTTTTGGATTTTTCAACAACGCCTGTTTGTTCCGGACTCAGTGCGACTGGACGTTTTACGTCTCTACCATGACTCAAAACCATCAGGTCATCCAGGAATCCGAAAGGCACAAGAACTACTTGCCCGATCCTTTTGGTGGCCTAAATATCATGAGGATGTTAAGAAGTATATGTCCTCTTGTGACGTCTGTGCCAGACATAAGACTCCTCGCTCATCCCCTGTTGGCTTGCTTCAGCCTCTTCCTATTCCTCATCGGCCCTGGGGATCTATATCCATGGACTTTATTGTGGAACTACCTCCCTCTAAGGAACACTCTACCATTCTTGTTGTTGTGGACCGGTTAACCAAGATGAGTAATTTTATACCAGCTCGTGGTCTCCCTTCAGCTAAACAGACTGCTGACCTAGTTATTCGGGAAATATTTTGCTTGCATGGAGTGCCTGATGAGGTCATTTCTGACAGAGGAGTGCAGTTTACATCTCGTTTTTGGAAATATTTTTGTTCTATTCTAGGTATTAATGTAAATCTGTCATCGGCTTTTCATCCACAAAGTAATGGACAGACTGAGCGAACCAACCAGACTTTGGAGCAATATTTGCGGTGCTATATTAGTTACCTGCAAGATGACTGGCTGGATTTTTTATCCACGGCGGAATTTGCCTATAACAATGCCCAACACTGCTCCACTTCTCTGAGCCCATTTTTCGCCAACTATGGTTACCATCCGACCTTTCTGGTGAGTCTCCCGATTACTACTCCCGTTCCTGCAGTCACTGACCGGCTGATCGCCTTACGTGTTTCCCAAACACTGTTGAAAGAGACTCTTTTGGAGGCTCAGGAATGTTACAAAAGAGCTGCTGATAGGCATAGAAAGGAGGCCCCAGTCTATCACGTTGGTGACAAGGTGTGGCTGTCCACAAAGAATCTTAAACTTCGGATTCCTTCTCATAAATTGGGTCAAAGGTTCATGGGACCTTTTGAGATCATTGCTCAGATCAATGCTGTCACTTTCCGTTTGCAACTTCCAAATTCCATGAAGATACATCCAGTGTTTCACGTTGCACTGCTTAAACCTTTTCATGAAAATACTTTCCCTGGCCGAGCCCTACCTGCCCCACCTCCAGTCCTAGTGGATGGTGAAGATGAATATGAAGTGGAAAAAATTCTTGACTCCAGGATATTCCGTAACAAGCTTCAATATTTGGTTCAGTGGAAAGGCTATGGTGAGGAAGATAGATCGTGGGAACCAGTGGACAATATTCACGCTCCTGATCTTCTTCGGTCTTTCCATGCACAGTACCCTGCTAAACCGGGTAATAGGGCATCCAGAGGCTGCGCCTATAGAGGTGGGGGTAATGTGAGGAATTGATTCTGCTGAGCTTCTAACCCTGGTCTGCATGCTTGCTAAACCTTTTCCCTACCTGTACACCAGCCTGCCTCTTGCAGATTTGCCTGAGACCTGATACCTTGACTCTAAAAGCAATGAAATCAGCGACAACTCTCTTTAGCTGTGTCTGGTCAGCTGTCCGTCTCTTGGCCTATATAAGGCACTTCCTGTCTCTGTATCCTTGCCAGATTATTGTGTTCCTGAACGCTCTAATCAAGCTTGTTCCTGTTTCTCCTACCGTTTTTGACTTTGCTGCTTCTCCTTCCCACTGACCTCGGCTTGCCTCACTAAGATTATTATCCTTCTGTTCCTGACTCCCATCTCGGCTTCAGAGCAGACAGCCACTCAAGGCTCAGGGGCTCAACCATCTGGGTAACGAGTGGCTATCTCTGGCAGAGAGTTTTTGCTGATCTGGCTACTGGACTCCAAACTTTGTACCACCAATATCATAACAGTAGTGTAGGTAGGTAGTGTAAGTGTTAATAGATTAGTGTAAAGGGGGGGTTAGTTTAGATTAAATGGTTTATTGGGGGTTATAGTGTAGTGTTTGTAGTTAGTGTCATGATGGACCTTGTGGACCGTCATGGCACTTATGTGGTTAATGTTAGGGTTTTAACAGCCCCATAGGTATCATAATATACCCTTATGGGACTGATGGGGTTAAATAGAGGTTTATGGGGGTCTGCATTGACCTTCATGAGTTATAGGGTTAATTAAGGCCTTATGTGGGTCTGTATTGACCTTCATGAGTCATAGGGTTTATTAAGGCCCTATGGGGGTCTCTATTGAACACCATGAGTTTTAGGGAAAATTAAGGCCTTATGGGGGTCTGTATTGAACACCATGAGTATTAGGGAAAATTAAGGCCTTATGGGGGTCTGTATTGACCACCAAGAGTTATAGGGTTAATTAAGGCCTTATGGGGGTCTGTATTGACCTTCATGAGTTATAGGGTTAATTAAGGCCTTATTGGGGTCTGTATTAACCTTCATGAGTTATAGGGTTAATTAAGGCCTTATGGGGGTCTGTATTGACCTTCATGAGTTATAGGGTTAATAAAGGCCTTATGGGGGTCTGTATTGACCACCATCAGTGACGGGGTTAATTTAGGCCTTATGGGGGTCTGTATTGACCTTCATGAGTTATAGGGTTAATTAAGGCCTTATGGCGGTCTGTATTGACCTTCATGAGTTATAGGGTTAATTAAGGCCTTATGAGGGTCTGTATTGACCTTCATGAGTTATAGGGTTAATTAAGGCCTTATGGGGGTCTGTATTGACCACCATGAGTGACGGAGTTAATTAAGGCCTTATGGGGTCTGTGTTGACCTTCATGAGTTATAGGGTTAATTAAGTCCTTATGGGCGTCTGTATTGACCACCATGAGTGACGGGTTAATTAAGGCCTTATGGGGGTCTGTATTGACCTTCATGAGTTATAGGGTTAATTAAGGCCTTATGGTGGTCTGTATTGACCACCATGAATTATAGGGTTAATTATAGTTGCCTGGGGTCAATGTTTTTTAGTGCGAGTCCTTTCAGGACCTTTACAGTCCTTTAAGGACCCGCGAGGCGTGAAATGTAAAAATTGAAATGCAGCAGTTTCACGATCAGTGACTATCAGGGACCCCCGCTGCAGGGGGTTAACGTGGGGGGCTGCGGGGGTCCCTAGGGTCCCCTGCAGCATGGGCTTAATGTGGGGACACTTGGGGGGGTCCCGATGGGGACCCCCAGCATAAAGGGGAGTTAATTGTAGGTGCCGCGGACGGGATTGGGTAATAGTGTACCGTGGCGCCTTTAAGCAGCCACGGCGGGGAATTGAAAACGTTTAAATGCAGCGGGGGCCTGATCTATGCAGATCGGGGACCCCCTGCTGCAAGGGGTTTATGTGGGGACACATCGGGGGTCCCGATGGGGACCCCCAGCATAAAGGGGGGTAATTTTTGGGCCGCGGCCAGGATTGGCAATTAGTGTGCCGCGGCCCCTTTAAAGAGCCGTTGCCGGGAATTTGAAATTTTTAAATGCAGCGGGGGCCTGATCTTTGCCGATCGGGGCCCCCCGCTGCAAGGGGTTAATGTGGGGGTGCTGCAGGGGTCCCGATAGAGACCCCTGCAGCATGGGGATGTGTATAGGGAGCAGGGGGAACCTTACACGGCTGTCTCGTGTTGCTCCGAGGCACCACGTAGAGGCTTTAGGATCCCTTGCGGGCACTTTTTGTGCCTGTAGGGATTCTTACGAATCATTCGTAGATTTAAGGCTGCTTGTTACTATGTAGCTCTCTCTGAGCCTATTCTCGGCCATTTTTCGTAGTCATATCGCAAAGTAGGCAGCGAAAGATTCGGTATTCGCAAACATCAAAAAAATGTTTTTTGCGAGCACCGAAAGAACTACGAGGGAGAATTTAATGAGGCCCTATGTAACTAGCAACTTGACCATCAAAAAATGGCGGTCAATAAAATGTTAAAGCTGGAAATGCGTTTTTTGACACAATGTGATTCTCTGAGACTCTTAACCTTTTTGTTATCTACAAAGAAGTACAAAAAATGTAAAATTAGACATTTTTTTATTTTTAACAATGCCCTGTTAAACCATATTAAACTTTTTCATTGTCATGTATGCAGTAATAATATAACAATACATGAAATGTGTATGAAAATGTATTGTTAACCATTACATAAAGGTTTCTAACATGCAACTTATATTGTAAACAGTTTTGAATGATTTTTTTTTTACAATACTAACATGAAATATCTCAATATTTTAAACCATTACAGAATGCTTCTTAACTTTCAACTTGTATTTGAACTCTTTGTAAAGCACATAGGTATTGAATCCAGAGGAAGGCAAACAGTAAAAAAAAAAACATTGAAACATAGTTAATTGTATCAAAGGGGGGAACAAATTAATTCCTTCCTGACCCCAGTAATTGGCGTTTGGATTACTCATTGGATGAATCCTGTCTATTTAATTATACATTTAAATTTGTAACAAATGATTATGCTACTACTGACATAAATCCTTACTAACATTCAATAAATTCACTTTTCAAACCTTGGAAAATACAAGGTTAACAATGCAAATATGAACGTAAGGTAATTACATTTAAAGTGAAATTAGTTAAAAATATAGTGATCTTGAATATTGAATCCAGAGGAAGGCAAACAGTGATACTTGGTCAATTGTTTGAAAGTGGGCCGAAAAATTAATTTCTCCCTGACCCCATTAACTGGCGATTGGATTACTTCCAATACTACTCAATACTCTCTATATCATGAAACATTTATATTTTGCAACAAATGATGATCCTAATACTAATATTAAACCTTAATTACATATAATGAAACAACTTTGCAGTCCTTTGAAAAAATAATTTTAACATTAAAACTATGAACTTAAAGTATTAAAATCGAAACAGTAAAGGTAAGAAAATGCAAGGTAACTGTTTTATGGGGCCAATCATAGAGTTGTCCATGTGCAAAAAACGTTTCCTGTAAAAAAATACCCACAGACTTAAAAGTTTGTCCTTGGGATTTATTGATGGTAATGGCAAATGTCATGATAACTGGAAATTGTCTCCTTTGAAGGACAAAAGGCAAACTACTCTCACTTGGAGCCAAATCAATTCTTTTAAATTGTGCACAATTAATCTGGTGCCATTACAAAGTCCTTTTTTTGGATTCATATTTCTCAATAGCATGACAAGTGCCCCTATTTTCAATTGCAAAACATGTGGTGGCATTCCAGATGGTGTTAAAGAATGAATACATTCTATACTAAAATTAGATTCACTGTCTTTATTGTCAGCCAGAACTGAAGCTGCACTGTAATAATTATTTTGGGATGCATTGATGAATTTAAAAAATGTGTTATTTAGATTCAAGACATCTATAGTTTTTGATGTTAATATCACTTTGTTTGCAATGTCTGAGTAATCGTTGTTATTCAGAGTGTTTAGAAAGATTGCCGATATGAGTGATTCCTTGCAAACCATTTGTGATCGAATTTCAATGGTATCATTGGGTAAATCATGTATTTGTGGATGTTTTGCTTCTCCAATTTGAATGAGCCAATCATTGAATTTGTTTTGGCCTTCAGATCTCATATTTAATTCTAATTTAAGGTGTGGAAATATTTGCCACAGTTTACTTGTCTTGATAGTTGTTTCAATAATGTCAGTCCTATTTCCACGTGGCACAACAGGTAATGTTTGCCTAAAATCTCCTCCTAACAACATCACCTTTCCACCAAATGGCAAATTATTATCCATAAATTATTTTAATTATCTATCAATACATTGCAAGGCATGACATCATTGTTGTCTCATCTATGATAATTTATTTATTTAAAAAAAAAATGAGGCTTATAAAGAATTCAGTTGAATATCTGACACTGATGTTTCTAAAATGGGAACTGGCAGTTTAAATCCACTATGCACAGTTCTGCCACCTTCTAAAAAAGTGCAGCAAGTCCAGTTGTTGCAAATGGTATTGCTATTTAATCCTGTGCTCGAAAGTTACTCATCAAACAATTATACAGATACGTTTGTCCTTATTCACTAGGGCCATCTAGATAGAAATAACGGTCTTTGACCATTTCATCATATGTAGCATTTGTGATGGCATTAAATGCTTGCAATTGTAAAGTATTTAAAGTTGCCAGGTTTTCTTGTGTTTTTTATTTTTGAAGCTCAGTGCTGATAGAATTTTTATTTTATTTTGTGAAAACCTTAGTTTTGGATAGATGTTCATTAACTAAAAATGTATGTTAAAATAATATGCTATGTCCTTATATGAGTGAATGAGGCCCTTTATAAATATAGGTTAATTACTTCCGTCAGGTGCAGAGATGAGTAATCTGTGAAATGACATGAAAATAATTTTTAATGTTTGTATTCAATTCATTCGTGAGTGAATGAAACTATAATGTTTAATTGGCATAGATGCAAAACATAAATGCATAATCATCAATATATTCAAAAATAAAATCATTATAACATTTTAAATGTAGCACATGTAAGAAAGTGCTTTAAATATTTAAGTGTTTTGAAGGTTTTATCCCTGTCAGGCTATTATAAGCACTCCAGATGTGTAAGTGTTTTGTAAAATATTTTTTTTAAGTATTATAATTTTGTTTTAGTATTATTATTATTATTATTATTATTATTATTATTATTATTATTAATAATAATAATTAATAGTTCCAAAAGCAATGTACATGAATGAGCAATAAGGCAGATATATAAGTGCAGGTTCAAAATTGTTATTACTTTTATTGCAGTATAAAATGTACTGTATATACTTGAGTATAAGCCGACCCGAGTATAACCCGAAGCACCTATTTTACCACAAAATACTGGGTAAAATGAGTGACTCGAGTATAAGCCGAGGGTGGGAAATGTGCTGCCCCCCGTGTCCCTCTTGTGCCCTCTGTGTCCCCCTCTCCCTTCCCTGTATCTCTTATCCCCTCTCCCTTCCCTGTGTCTCTTCCAACCTCTCCCTTCCCTTTGTCTCTTTCAACCTCTCCCTTCCCTGTGTCTCTTCCCCCCTCCCTTATCACCCTCCTCAACCCCACTCCTAATCCTCCCTCCTCATCCTCAACCTCCCTCCTCATCCTGTACCCTCTCTCCTCATCCTCAACCTCTCTCCTCATCCTCAACCTCCCTCCTCATCCTCAACCTCCCTCCTCATCCACAACCCCCTCCTCAACCTCCGTCCTCATCCTCAACCTCCCTCCTCATCCTCAACCCCCTCCTCAACCTCCCTCCTCATCCGCATCCCCCACCCTCAGCCCCCCATCCTCATCCTCTCTCCTCAACCACCCATCCTCAACCCCCTCCTCAACCTCCGCTCCTCAACCTCAACCCCCCTCCTCAACCTCTCCTCCACATCCTCAACCCCCCCATCCTCAACCGCCGTCCTCAACCTCAACCTCCCTCAACCCCCATCCTCAACCTCAACCCCCTCAACCCCAACCCCTGTCCTCAACCCCCCTCCTGAACCTAAACCCCCCTCAACCTAAACCACCCTCAACCCCCCTCCTCAACCTAAAGCCCCCTAAATACCTCCCCCTCTCCCCTCACTTACCTGTTTCTGCTCCGGCCTCGGGTCCTTGACCCGGCGCGCATGTGACGTCACATGCGCGCCGCGTCATTAGCATATACCGGGTGCACCCGGTATATGCTAATGGCATGGCGCGCATGTGACGTCACGTCATTAGCATATACCGGGTGCGGGCCGTTGCAAGCCTCTTTTTCGCCTTTGCGAGCCTCTCCTGTTGTGTACTTTTGGTCTTCTGAGCACCTTCATGCGTCATGATAAAGAGAGAAATATATTTCTATGTATATGTAGTTCAGTAATAATGAATGATTTATTAAATAAATGAATATACTTTAATTATTTATAGTTCATATATGCAGCGAGCAATAGGCTCCAATATGTTCCAAGTGTGCATTCTAAATAGGCTGCGTGCACGAGGTAAAGCCGTTGGTTTATTGTGTACAGCAGCATTGTATATTCGTAATGTTATTAATTTGTTACGCGTCTCGTGAGCATTTTCCGGCTTTTGTAATAGTGTATTTTGTAGGTCATAGTGTGATATGTAAACTGTTACGTGTTTGGCAGTGTTTTGCACGGTCCATGGTTATGTATCCTCATTTTCACTTTTTTTGGCTGCCATTTTTTCCACGCTTAGGCGATTTTCACTCCCTGTCTGTTGCCCCGTGCTGTCTGTGATGTTTTTGTAATTTTTTGGGGTGTATTTAGTGTGCTTTTATAGTTATTTCATTTTTGTCGTTCGGCCGTTAATCTCGTAATTTTTGGCGTCTCGTATCTTTTTTTTTCTAAGTCCCACGTCTTGTAATTTTCCTAAGTTCCCTGTTTGACAACCGCTTACAAGCCAAGGCGATCCCACGTTTAGGAAGTGTTTTTCAGCTAAGTCCATCGTGTTTCATTGCCTCTTCGTGTTTGTGCTGATAGTTGTAGTGGCTTAACGGCTCGCCTCGCAAGCGATGAGCGCCTTTGGCGTTCATCGCCCAAGTGCTACGTGTTAACGGCTCACTATCGCGAGGCTCGCAGTGATGAGCGCCTTTGGCGCTCATCGGCTAAGTGCTACGTGTTAGTGGCTCACCCAGTCGCAGGCCAAATAGCACTGTAGGCGCTCCTCGCGAACCTGGGGTGATGTGGCCCATGCATCAGTGGGGACCATGCAAAGCGGGATAACAACTCGCATTATGACCACTATATATGTGATTCCGCTCCCATCTACAGTTCATCTCTCGTGCTACTCCCATCCTATGGAATTATTTACATATTTTGGCAAAATTTCACCTAGTTTTCAAGCATACTGTGAAGCCCCATCTATTCTGATAAGTTTGCAAAAATGCTCCTCAATGTCCTTGTAACATAATTTTCTATTGGACACCTTCAAAGGCATCATCTGCATGAATACTGTCACCTGACTGTAAGCTCTCAACAATGTGGGGCTCTTTAACTCCATCTAAACGTACATATTCTTTCATTTTGTCTTTCCATAGTATTCGTTTTTACCACCTACAGAATATGTCAAGTCTTTTACAATAAATGTTAGCAAAAATAATAATTTTCTTCATGTTCTTATCACAAATACTATTATATTTTTTTGCAATTTAAAATGTTTTAATAATACATATATTTATATTTTCACTTTAACTTCTGTGTTTACTACTCGTGTCCCCCTTTTGAATGTTTGTGCTTAAGACTTTATTCATATGCAAGATCACTTTCTAAAACCCACTTTCTGGAAGCTATATATATAGTAAATAAATTACATTTGTGTTCACATTTAAATATCTAAAATAAGAAAAATAAAACGTATTTCCTGCTCAGAATTCTGAGCTATACAGTTATTTCAAAGGCATTCCGGGAACCTGGGCAGGGACATGTAAATTATCCCACAAAGGTTTCACTCTTTAATTCAATACCATTTTAAACATGGCTACTTTGTGGGAAGGCTATTAAACACATAATCGTTTAGCTTATGTGGGCAAAAGAGAGATGGAAGCCATCCACTGTACAATAGTACAGTAAATAAATAGTACATGTGTTCACATTTGAACGTCTAAAATAAGCTAAAAATACAGTTATTGCACTGCACTCTAGACGAGAGCTGTCACTCTTCTTTTGCCCATTATTAGCTAAATGCTTTAATCCAAACATCATTTTAAACATGGCTCCATTTAGACATATGCTTGATGTATTACACAGCTTTCAGCATAACATAGAATGGATTATGCACAAGCTAGGAGATCTACCCTTTCCTTTATGATCACATTTGTGTTTTTTATATCTTTTCGGTAACCAAAGGCACCGACAGGTTTTACGATTGCCTTGGTGGTGAAACTATTTTATTATTGAATTTGAGGTGCAGACTAATAGAGGTGTTCATACAGTTATTTTTGGTGACTTGTAACTTGCAAAAGCTGTAGTCCACCTTATTACCCAAACACCCATGTTAGATATTAAAATGTATGGTTTTCATCATGTTAAATAATACATATTCATAAATAAATTTGCACTGATGTTTGTAGAATAAATAATAAACACACAGGGTTTGGGGCTGCACAAGAGTGTTTGGAGGTGATGGCAGGTGACGAGAGACTATGTCATGGATATAGAGGTGGGGGTGGTTAGGGGACTATCTGTTTATTAGATCAGATATTTGTGAGGGTGCAGTGTATTGCAATAGCTTTTTAAGTGAGTGGCAGGATTTTGAAAATAATTCTAGTGGATATGGGATGTCAGTGAAAAGATTGGCTAATCTCTACTAGTTAATCTTAAAATACGTTTTCAAGCTTTGTATAAAAACAATCCAATTCCGGCACATAAAAATAAAATATATGAACACATCCTACAGAGTTTGACAGAAAGTGTATAATCAATTACCAACTATAAGTATAATGGTCAATATTGGTTGCCATTAAGAAACACACTTAGATACTAATAATAGGTCACATTGCCTTGACATTAGTATTCATAGAGTATATATAGTGATAGAAATGAATAATAACACTTTTGTTAACTCAATCCAATAGCTCGCTTTAATAGTAGCGATAAATCACGGCTGTTGTTATCATAGTAAGTCTAAACTCCTTACAGGAATACATACATAATCTCTCTAAAATATTTTACTACCCACCAGGAGTCATACCACTGCTTGAGCAATTGCCCATAGATTACTCTTGAAGTTACATTATATGGTTTCCTATTAAAGTTACATTATATGGTTTCTTATTGTTGTTATTTAGTCATTCAGTTGTGTCCAACTCTCTGTGACCTTATGGACCGCAGCACGCCAGTTACATCTGTCATTCACTGCCCCTCTGAGCTCCATTAAGTTCATGTTCATTGCTTCAATCATCTCATCCATCTTCGCCTCTGTCGTCCCCTTCTTCGTGTGCCTTCAATCTTTTCCAGCATCAATCTTCTCTAGGGAATCCTGCCTTGTCATGACATGGCCAAAATATTTGAGCTTAAGCTTCATGATCATAACTTCCAGTGAACAGTTTGTCTTGATTTCCTGAAGTACTACTTTATTAGATCTTCTTTCAGTCTAATGGACTCTAAGCTGCTTTCACCAACACCAACATTCAAATACTGGGAATGCCATAGTTCTAATTATGTGGACCTTTGTTGATAGTGTAATATCTTTACTTTGTTACTTGCTTCCAGACCAAATTTATAGAGATGCCATAATTAGAGTTAAAAATGAAGTCCACTAAGCAGTAGAGTTGATTACTAGGCAATTGCTCAAGGAATGGTATGACTCCTGGTGGTTGGTAAAATATAAATAGAGATTAAGTATACATTCCGGTAAGGAGTTTGTTTAGACTTACTATTATCACAGCCATTATTTATCACCACTATAATAGCAACATATTGGATTAACTGAGTTAGCAAAAGTGTTATTTTTCATTTCTATCACTATATAGACTCCATAAATACTAATGTCAAAGGAATGTGACCTATTATCAAGATCTAAGTATGTTACTTAATGGCAACCGATCTTGACTTATAATTGGATTATAAACTTTTTGTCCAAATCTAGGGTCATGTAGACATAGGATAGGTTCACAAATGTTATTTTTTATGCATTGGAATTGAATTTTTTTTAAACAAAGAGTGAAAACATAGGTCCTCATTCAATTGAGCTATTGGGCGATCAGGGAGCCGGTAAGTGAGGTTGCAAGCTAATTTGCTATTCAATTGGCGTCTTTTTGTGGGCTCCGATAGGCTTCTGAATTAAGGCTTTGTGAAAATGGAGATGGTTAAACTTATAACTTACAGCCTCCAGAAGCCTTTGATCTTTCACTTTAGCAAGGCTAAAATCGCAAATCGCTATTCAATTGCTCAATTTCCCCAATACTGCAAATGTTTTCACACCCGTAAATGGCAAATGAAGGAGAAAATACTATGAGTGCTAGAGAGGACCCGCAAGGGGGTTAAACACCTATTCGTAGCACTGTAAATGAAAATATAAAAATCACTTCACTATAAATAACGGGGAAAGCAATGATAGACATTAGAATTTATTGCGCAACAGTCACAAGCCCGCAAAGTGGTAAGATCTTAGATTGTTTTATGTTTAATTTTGGGGTCAAATTGATCTTGGGTATCAATGAGTTATTACATATCAGGCCACCCATATGGACTAGAACAGTATTGGGATTCATTTTTATAATTCCTTATTTTTTGGTTTTGCGAATCTGATCGCATATTGGTTTCCCAAACCTAATTGATTGACATGTAACCTCCATGCTTTACTGCCGTAATAATGACAGTCTAATTTTCTATTGGCTGATTCAAAATGGGAGGTTACTTGCTTAATTGTTCATGTTCCCGCCCTGAACTGCTCCGAACCAGTGCATGGTTTACAGTTTTGGCTTTGGCCCGTAACTCGAGCCCTTGAGCAATTGAATAGCATTGCAATCAGTGATAAACGGGAGCCCGCAACTCACTCGCAGACATTCAGCTAAATGCGATCGAGTTGTAGGCTTCAAATTAACTATGACCCATTGTATTTTAAGATTAACTAGTAAAGTTTCAGTTAGAGAAGTTTGCTCTCTTAAACGGGACAAAACAGGGGTGTCCCTTGTCACCCATGATCTTCATACTAACTCTAGAACCTCTTTTGCTTCTCTTAAAAAAAATGATCTGTCAATTGGGTGAATAAAAATAGGGGGCCTTATTAAATAAGCCCTCTTAGTTCTCTCCGTCCTCGCAAAAGGCAGTTTTTTGCTGTTTGCGAGGACCGATTCCCCAATACGTCCCTCGCAGCCTGCTTTGCGAGATGACTCCGAAAAATGGCTGAGAATAAGCTCCGAGAGAGCTACGGAGTCACACGCAGCCTTAAATCTATGAGGTGAATCTCGCACCTCGGAAGAATCCCTACAAGCACAAAAAGATGTCAGCAAGGGATCCTAAACCACATACGTGCTGCCTCTGAGCAGCCCGAGACTGCCGTGTGATGCTCCCCCCTGCTCCCTATACACATCCACATGCTGCAGGAGTCCCTATCGGGACCCCTGCAGCCCCCCCCACATTAATCCCTTGCACCGGGGGTCCTGGATCGGCATAGATCAGGCCCCCGCTGCATTTAAAAGTTTTAAATTCACCGCCGCGTCTCCTTAAAGGGCCCACGGCACACTATTAGCATTCCAGGCCGAGGCAAATAAACTTAACCCCCTCTATGCTTGGGGTCCCCATGGGGTCCCCCGAAGTGTCCCCACATTAACCCCTTGCAGTGGGGGTCCCCGATCTGCATAGATCAGGCCCCCGCTGCATTTAAAAGTTTTAAATTCCCCACAGCGGCTCCTTAAAGGGCCTGCAGCACACTATGAGCAATCCCGGCCGTGGCACCTGAAATTAACCCCCCTCTATGCTGGGGGTCCCCATCGGGACCCATAAAGTGTCCCCACATTAATCCCTTGCAGCGGGGGTCCCCGATCGGCACCAATCGTGACCCCGCTGCATTAAAATTTTTACATTTCCCACCTCGCAGGTCCTTAAAGGACCATAAAGTTCCTGAAAGGACTCGCGTTAAAAAATATTAACCCCGGCCAACTAAAATTAACCCCATAACTCATGGGGGTCAATATGGACCCCCATAAGCACTTAATTAAACCAAAACTCATGGGGGTCAATACAGACCCCCATATTCAAGTTATTAACCTTGTCACTCATGGGGGTCAAAACAGACACCTAAAAGCACTTAATTAACCCCATAACTTATGGGGGTCAATACAGACCCCCATAAGCCTCTATTTAACCCCATCAGTCCCATAAGGGTATATTATGACCCACATAAGTATATTATGACCCACATTAACCACATAAGTACCATGATGGTCCTAAAGGACCATCATGACACTAACTACAAGCACTACACTGCACAATAACCCCCAATAAACCATTAAATCTAAACTAAACCCCCCTATACTAATCAATTAACACTTATACTACCTACCTACCCACTAACAACCCCCCACCACTCTAATGACAAAAAATGAGAAAACCGAACTCACAAAAAATAAAAAACCTACCTTACAGAATTTTTTTAAAAAATTACTCACATAAAACAAAAAAACTACCTTACAGAAAATAAAAAAAATAAAATCACAAAAAATAAAAAAAGCAACATTACAGAAATATAAAATACATTACAAACCCCCCCACTACAGAAAAAAAAATACATACCTGAAAAGGAAAGACATACACAATACAATACAATACATACAATACAATACATACAATACAAATAAAATACAATACCCCCATCTATCTAACATACATTCTATTTAATATACAATAAATCCTAACTATCTAAAATACATCCACCAATCTATCTAAAATACAATAAATCCTAACTACATACAGAAACCCTAATTCTAAGCTAAAATAAAATAATTAAGACCACTTACCTTACAAAAAATAAAAAAACATGTCACAAAAAATAAAAAAAGGAACATTACAGAAAAATAAATACATTACAACCCCCCCCAATACAGAAAAAAAAAATTACATACCTGAAAAGGAAAGACATACACAATACAATACAATACATACAATACAAATAAAATACAATACACCCATCTATCTAACATACAATCTATTTAATATACAATAAATCCTAACTATCTAAAATACATCCCTCAATCTATCTAAAATACAATAAATCCTAACTACATACAGAAACCCTAATTCTAAGCTAATATAAAATAATTAAGACCACTTACCTTACAGAAAATAAAACAACATGTCACAAAAAATAAAAAAGGAACATTACAGAAAAAAAATACATTACAACCCCCCCCCCCACTACAGAAAAAAAAACATTACATACCTGAAAAGGAAAGACATACACAATACAATACAATACATACAATACAATACATACAATACAAATAAAATAAAATACAATATCCCCATCTATCTAACATACAATCTATTTAATTTACAATAAATCCTAACTATCTAAAATACTGAAACCCTAATTCTAAGCTAAAATAAAATAATTAAGACCACTTACCTTTGTAAATGTCCCTTCAGATCACCAACCTAGGGGAAAAACAAGAAAAAAAATTAGTGCAACACATTAACATAAAATAAATAAACATTATACACATTCTAAATATTCTACTCACCTTTCCAGCATGTCCCCGTCCTTCTTCTTTTCTTCTTCTCCGGCACGGCCACTGTTAAATAAAACACATTACATTAATACAACATATAGACAAAAAATAAAGTAAAGTAAACATAATATGCATTTAACTTACCTCCCAGCGATGTCCCCGGCCTCCTCCTCTTCTGACCCGGCTGGGCTCTGGAACAATCTGCGCTCTAACAAAAATTCTAAAAAAACTAACGAAGGTCCGCACTCGCAGCCTCCCCGACGCTAATGAGCCTCCTAGAGCCTTTTGTGGAAGGAAATTGGCAATGGCGGCTTCTGACGCCAATGTGTGAGCCAATCAGAAAGGGATACACCCCAGAATCCCACTCTGATTGGATAATGCAACTGTCAATCTTTATTTAAACCAATCATAAAGCTTTATTGCCATCAGCCAAATCACAATGGAATACATCCCAACGGGGTGATTTGCTGAAGACAACTGTGCCTTCTCATTGGCTGTAATACTGATTGACATTGACAACAGCCAATCAGAAGGTGCAAATGCATTCAGCCAATCACTCCGTGGGGGTGTATCCCATTGTGATTGGCTGAAGTCATCTGCGCCTTGTGATTGATTTAAATAAAGATTGACAGGTGCGTTAGCCAATCAGGGTGGGATTTTGGGGTGTATCCAATCCTGATTGGCTCACACATTGATGCCTTCTAACTGGCTGAAATTTGATAGACAGCGTTTCAGCCTTCCAGGAAAGGCTCTAGGAGGTTAATTAGAGTCAGGGAGGTCTGCGAGTGCGGACCTCTGTAAGTTTTTTTTTTGTTTTGTTTGTAGGACCGTCATGGCACTTATGTGGCTAATTTTAGGGTTTTAACAGCACCATAAGGGTCATAATATACCCTTATGGGACTGATGGGGTTAAATAAAGGCTTATGGGGGTCTGTATTGACTCCCATGAGTTATAGGGTTAATTAAGTGCTTATGGGGGTCTGTATTGACCCTCATGATTGACAGCGTTAATTAAGTGCTTATGGGGGTCTGTACTGACCCCCATGAGTGACAGGGTTAATTAAGTGCTTATGGGGGTCTGTATTGACCCCCATGAGTTATAGGGTTAATTAAGTGCTTATGGGGGTCTGTATTGACCCCCATGAGTGACAGGGTTAATTAAGTGCTTATGGGGGTCTGTATTGACCCCCATGAGTTATAGGGTTAATTAAGTGTTTATGGGGGTCTGTATTGACCCCCATGAGTGACAGGGTTAATTAATTCCCTTTGGGGGTCTGTATTGACCCCCATGAGTTATAGGGTTAATTAAGTGCTTATGGGGGTCTGTATTGACCCCCATGAGTGACAGGGTTAATTAAGTGCTTATGGGAGTCTGTATTGACACCCATGAGTGACAGGGTTAATTAAGTGCTTATGGGGGTCGGTATTGACCCCCATGAGTTATAGGGTTAATTAAGTGCTTATGGGAGTCTGTATTGACACCCATGAGTGACAGGGTTAATTAAGTGCTTATGGGGGTTGGTATTGACCCCCATGAGTTATAGGGTTAATTAAGTGCTTATGGGGGACTGTATTGACCACCATGAGTGACAGGGATAATTAAGTGCTTATGGGGTCTGTATTGATCCCCATGATTGACAGGGTTAATTAAGTGCTTATGGGGGTCTGTATTGACCACCATGAGTGACAGGGTTAATTAAGTGCTTATGGGGTCTGTATTGAAATGTAGAGGGGTCACGATTGGTGCCGATCGGGGCCCCCCACTTGCAAGGGGTTAATTTGGGGGAGCTGCGGGGGTCCCTATGGACTCCTGCAGCAAGGTGTTAATGTGGGGACACTTTGGGGGTCCCAATGGGGACCACCAGCATAAAGAGGAGTTAATTTTAGGTGCCGCGACCAGGATTGCTAATAGTGTGCCCGGGCCCTTTAAGGTGACGCGGCAGGGAATTTAAAAGTTTTAAATTGGGGACCCCTGATGCAAGGGGTTAATGTGGGGGGCTGCGGGAGACCCTATGGACCCCTGCAACAAGGGGTGGACACTTCAGGGGTCCCGATGGGGACCCCCGCATAGAGGTGGGTTATTTCCTGCCTCAAAACCTTTTGAAAAATTACTAAAAACATACCTATTTAAAAAATCATGTCACCTTCAGCCTTTATAATTACAACTGCACACTCCACAGCTTAATAACACTCCCACCCACAATCTACAGTACAGCTCACAGACCCCTCCAATTGACTAAACAAATTGCATTCACGTTGCCATTTTGTATTTGTCACCGTCTTGTATCACATCTAAACCCTTAGATTGTAAGTTTGCGAGTTTTCCATTTTTCTGTCCGTGTCTTGGAAACAAGCACTATGTACATTAAATTATATGCTCAAAAACAGGGCCCTCCATTCTTTAAGGTGTTAAGTTTGTTTTTTGCCATGTACTAAATCCCTGTACAGCGCTACGGAATATGTTGGCGCAATATAAATAAAGATAATAATAATAGTTGGAGTACCCCACACGGCAGGGCTTATGTGTGGGACTGCCATGCAAGTCCCGTTTAGGACCCCTGCACTAATTGATGAGGTGTGGGAGCTCTAATCTTAACTCTAAGATTGTTAAGGAAACCATATATATGACCCCTGACATTTACCTATTACATATTTTTCCAGAGAATTTGTCTCTGGATATAAAAAAAAAACCTGGTCCAAATTCTTATAATAGTTAAAGCTCTTATAGGGGCTAATTGGAAACAAAAAACAATATCAACATGGACGGAAATCAGAGATAGAATGGAAAATTTGGTTAATGGAAATTTTGGGAGTTAGGCATAATAATAAATAAGAAATCTCGTTGGAAAATCTGGGAAAAATATAAGTTTTGTGATCAGGGACTTAATGCTTCCTGATTACGAATTAGTAACAAAAATCCATTGCACATTAATATATTCTGGAAATTGGATCTTGCCCACCACCTTGCAGAAACCCCTCGGGTTAAAATAAGATTATATATTTATGTATAAGGTATGAATGTTAACTCAAAATCTCATAATGTAAAACCTAAAGGTAATCTCTAAAGGCTGTGTACTGATTGTATAAATATAGAAAGAAGAAAGATAAGATGAAGAGATTAATAGAAAGGATACAATTTGAGTTACAGTTATGCTTGTTTATTACTCCCTGTAAATAACTGGTCTGCTTACCAATGCAGGGCAGGATTATTTTGTATGTTATGCTGTATTAATTGTAAAAATTCAATACATTTAAAAATAAATAAAAGATTAACTAGTAAATGTTCTCTCTCCCTTACTCTTGTGAATAAGTACCAGGATTAACACCGATATGCGGGCTGGTGGTATTTACTAAGGGCCTCATTCTATTAGCGGCCGTAAATCGGCCGTAAGGCTGCGATTCCTTGCGGGGGTTCTGTTAACTCGCGATTCTATTATACGGCCCCGCAAGGATCTCCTCTTACGGCCGGCCGCATATCTTGAAACCGGCCGTAAGCTGTGAAATCTAAAAACGCAAAAATAAATTCAAGCCTGCACTGTACAGCTCTGTAAATGCTAGGGATCATATTGGGGGACATGAGGATTAAAAGTAACCCACTCTCAAGCTTGCACATCAGCCCAAACCCGAGTTCAAATTAACTGTTTATTTTCCGGCTGCGGCGTGGGCGGGTCTGAGGTGGACTTTTTACATGGATATTTTACGGATATTAAAAATAAAATATTTTACGGATTTGAGTATAGGATAATTATGTGCTATTTTTTCTAACACCTAAAATCCCTTTATAGTCTTCTCAAAGTGCAGGATGGCTTTATTTGAGCTATTTTATGTGCTTAATTGGTGCTAGCGGGACCTCTTTCCTGCAAGTAAGCTGCGGCTCGTTTTTAGCCTTGCAGAGAGGGTTCCCGGAGCAATTGAATTGCAAATAGGAATTTCTTACGGCCGAAACTCTAGCGGCCGTTTTAGATCAAAGGCTTTCCTCCGGCGCGAGCGGCCGCAAGAGATAGCAAGGCACCGGCCGCAAGCCTGCCGGAGCCCCCGGCCGGAAGGGAATAGAATAGCCGAATAGCTTGCGGCCGGTCCTTGCGGCCTCGCAACGGCTGCGGCCGCTAATAGAATGAGGCCCTAAGGGTGGTTTATTCTTCTTTTTGTTTACAGACCCCAACTGGCCAAGAAGTTCTTTAAAATGTAAAAAAAAAACTATAAATACCTGTTATGACTTTTAGAGTCGTATAAAAGCCACCTATCTTTACACTCAAATACTTATATGTGTCTTCACTTGAAAGACACATTATATACAACTACAAAAATATGTTTTTGTTTCTCCAGTATTGCCAAGGGTTATTTAGTCGGAAATGCGTGTGACAAAACTACATTTGAGATGATTCCCAATGCTGGGACTTTTATTAGTAAAAAAAGGAAATCCATGTGGGAACTTATCATAAAGAGCCAATTGGGTATAATTAAAGAATGCTGCAACAGATGCTTCTCCTGTAACATCCCAGGTGTGAAACACAAATATGACAAATGAAAATTAAGAATCAAACCGTAGTCAGTCACCTGTAAAAATATCTCTACAGAAACACATGTAAAACACATGCTGACAACCATTTGTCAAAACACAAAATTATGATAATTCATTCAGTCATTAGGAATATCAATCAAATTTAATGACATTTGTAACTGACCCCACAATCTTTAAGAGATATCGGCTTTGAGATCAGTGCTGTTCTAGTGATATGTAAAGACATAGCACATGGGACTTTTTGCATACATTTTTATATTATTTAAATATATTAATAATTAAACAGTATAAAATTAGATGCATTATTTAATTACTAAATATTAATTTATTTAAAAAACATTTTGCTGTTACTTACTTACACCTGATTTATTAGCTGGCTCTAGTCAATTGTTAAAGGTCATTTGGTGATCCTAGGTTAATTTCCAAATAAATAAAATATACTGCATTACTTTACAAATGTTTCAAGCACAATCATCCAAGGATATTTAAAGCTTCTTATTTTATGTATGAAAATGAAACACCTTGCTATAATGTCATATGTCTTTGTCTGTCTCAAAAATTCTTATGCAAAAAGTCAATGATATTTAGAAGTATGGACATATATACAGTAACATAAAAATGTATGAACCAGTACACCAGTAGCATCAAGCAATGTAAACATATGTGGTACTCATATAAAAATGTTAGCAGTATAAACATATTTTACATAGTCTCATATACGTAGTGTACCCAACAGTATTTCTACTCTGTGTGTCCTTGTTTTTTTATAAAGTCTATAGCTGCTGTGTTGTCTGTTCTGCATCTCACAGGCCTTTCTTACAGGAAAGATATGGAGGCTCAAATACCTTGTTCCACCACTCTTCATTATAAAATTATAAATGAGTAGTGGTGGAAAATATCTGCAGACCTTTGGTATTGGCTACAACTTAGGTCCATGAGATAAGACCAAAAGAAACCTTATTTTTCGGGTTGTCTTCACTTACCCACCAAATTAGGCTTTGAGTTATAAAGGGAAAGAAAGATATTGTCTTATTACAGTTTAAAAAACAAATTGAGTTTATTTGATTCTGGTAAGGGAAAATAGCCAAGATTCCAAAACTCTCATACATTTCATTGCATTTTTATTAAAATATATTACAATATATTACAATAATAATGCAATTATTAAGCAATCATCCAGCAATGTTGGAATTTACAGAAAATAGAAAGAGAAGTAGCTAAAATAAATAATTAAAATAAATCTTAGTACAGATTTTTTGTTTTTACTAGCCTTTTTTAAAATATTTATGATAAGGGCTCTCTTCTGGCTGCAGAGGAATAATTTTGGACTGATCATATTGGATTCTGAGTCCAGAAATAGTAATAGATGAGAAGAGGAAATGTGTTCTGTGTTTTATTTATTGGTCATCAACAGTGGCAAGAACAATTTTAATTTGGAATAAAAGGGCCACCAGGTTTTTTGGTACATAATTATATTGTACAAATAGTGTAAAACCATAATTACTTTTTCTCTCTTATACTCAATTCAGCCAAGCATTTCAGGATCTTTGTTAATGACCATTTGCCAGAGATAATGAGATTCTTGGAATCAAACATTTATTCTCTAAAATATAGACTTTTCCCAAACTTTGTGGAACAGAAGAAACCTGACCCCTATAGTTTAGGCTGCCAGAAATCTCACAGCTGTTTCCAATGTTTTCTGTAAAAGTACAACAAACAACAGTTAGTCAGACTTTTGATTCTGACTTAAATCAATGGCTAGTCTGAATTCATCTTGTTTTGGATGGATAAAAATAATACCATTGTATAATATCTGTTCCTGTCCAAATCATCCTTCTGTTGGCCATGTGTGCACACAGAGACAAGAATTTACACAGACCCAAAAGTTCTGTTATAAAATTTCTTGTATTCTTCCCAAGAACGAACCCCCCCAAATACAACATAGGAACTTATATGATATAAGTTGATCAGATATAACAATCATACGACTCATTGTTAGACAGTGAGTGAGTTATTGATTGGTTGACAAGGTAGGAAGGGTCCTTCCATATTTGGTCTCGGATTTTGATGTCATTATGGTCAGGTTTTGTGAAGCTTCTGATTGGCTCTGGAAGGTGGCGGGGCTCATATCCTTTTTTGGTCACGGATATAAATGTCATCTTAGGACTCCCAGGATATGACTCAGTAGCCATCTTAGGACTCTCAGGATACAGCTCAGTAGCCATCTTAGGACTCTCAGGATAAAGAATAAAGGTAATTAGTGCCTTATCTTATGATATATTGTAAGGAAAGAAATGCAGCATGGACATAATATACATTTTCATGAATTTCGTCCACAACAGTCCCCCCTAAAATGTTATATTATGTTACATACTACACTTATATTCTATTCTTGTAGATATGACAGGTTAGATGTATTATATCTTCCTCTTCTAGAGAGTACTACATAAAATGTCTGTGTAAAGATATAGGTTCTTAGTAAAACGTATTAATTAAGGTACAAAGTCATATAAACAGCATATAAATAGTAACAGTCCCCCCTAGAGACTATGTGTACAACTGTTCCTGTGGATGAGATGTATGGATGTAAGAAAGCCCTAGCACATCTGCACCAATGAACGCCCATTCTTCTTTGTACGTTAGAGTTGCCATGGCTTGTCCATGACCCCTCTTGCCACTGCCATAGGCGAGTCAGATGCTATCCCAGGAACATGTGGGACAAGGGGTTTATGTAGAACTTTCATTTCTAGACACAATGGACTGTAACGCTCAATGCAACTCCTCACAATCATCATCATATATTTCTTGGTACACAAAGGTTGGTGTGACTCCAGCAACTGACTTCTTTGAATATGTGTTCGGACACAGGGGATAATACAACATGTAACAAATGCAAGAATTATTAGTATTGAAAGAAAGACAATTCCAACCTGTGACAATACCTTCTGCCAGTTATTCATCCACCCAATCCATTTATCCCAATAGTCTGTGGTTCCAGAACTCTCCTTCAATTCTTGTGCCAAGTTGTTTAGTTCTTTAATGGTTAAAGTAATTTTACCGTTTGGACCCATATTATCAGGTATGTAGGTGCAGCAGTTGCCAGTGTCGGGGAGCATTTTACACTCCCCCTTTTTTAGCAAGGATCATGTCTAGTGCCATTCTATTTTGGAAGGCCATGTGTGATGTGGCCTTCAATTGTTCTGCTACTCCTTGCAGAGCATCTCTTGTGTAATCCACAAACCTTTGTTGGTTATAATATATATAATTGATCCAAGCAACATTTTTATTTGCAGTTATGATAGGGAAAAGTGATTCAAATCCTGCTGCAACCTGATTTCTAGCTTTAAACTCATTAGGCACCCCCCTTGGGACTCCAACAGAGTCTATGTACACATGGGTGTCAAAGCTACCTTGTGGGGGAGAGACCTTTCTTTTGTGTCTAGATGTTGTCGGTAGGGCGTGTGGTGAGGTATCAGCTTGGATGGGCACTAAGTGCACTGGCATTATGACCTTTGCCAGGGTACACTCACCATACCAGATACCCTCTAGCCTTGATCTGAGCTTCATGTCCCCACATATCCAATATATGTCTCCCAATGTTTATGTCTGCTCTGTAAACTGTGAAGCCAATACAATATATAATGCAGAACCCTTGCTTAAACCTCTTTAGGTTTCTAACTTGAGGTGTACTCCTTGTATAGCATGTGTAATTACCTGGGTATATGGTTATACCTTCACCTGGATGTAGATTGACAGTTATAATGGGATACCTGTTCTCCCATTGTTCACAATTTAGATCTTTTATTCTGGGTAGTTTTATAAAGACTTAAGAAACCCTTTTCTTCCTTCATAGTTATCATAAGTGGAACAGTGCCTAGGTGAGGTCTGGCACTTGCACAAACATAACAATTAGTCTTTTTATGTGACTCTACGTTATATTTCATCCATTCCAGCCATAAGTTGAGGTATGTGAACCCAGTTTCATTTGCTAGGGTTTCTTTGTACGTAAGTTCACTGATATCAGTCATTTGGGGTAATGCCTGAGTGTTTTGTACTTGCATTAGTCCTTCTGATATGAGTGGTGCATTTAGATCTCTGAGCATAAATTTACCAATCCGTCCTTTTGCTTCTCCTCTAACCCAGCCACCCATTATGTATGTACCTTGATAGTCAGATTAAGTCGCATGTTAGCTCCAGTCTTGCCATTTGGCGAGCATTTGCCTGGCTTTATTAGAGTCATACGTTCAAGTAAAGGGCTTCCACTCAAATCTGTTCTATCTAAGGCACTCTGTGGTCTGTAGCCCCAAGCTGTCCCAGTGTTCCATCCTACAGCTTCCCAATGACTACAATTTTTTTCCCCCCCAAGTCTGGTCATTGTTGAGTCATGCTTAGCTGTTGGCAACATACAACATGACAATATTCAAAGGAGAATGTGATCATATGTGTTTTAGATGAATTGTACCAAAATGTAATACCTTCTTTCTTCTCACTAATGAATGCAGAAGGTTCTACTTTAGTTAAGAACAGACAGAAAAGGATATGTGTTATGATCATCATGATGTTGGCTGCTATGGGTCTGGTGCTGAAACTTGAAAGGGACCATCATATCTGGATTCCAGAGGATTCTTTCTCACAAATCTCTTGACCAGGACCCAATCTCCAGGAAGTAATTGATGAGTACCCGGATCTGGAATAGAAGAAAACACTTGTGCATGTATTTTAGTCAGTGCTTGAGATAAAGCAATCACATAATCAACAAATACATCAGATTTAAATTTCAATTGCTGAGGATAATAACACCCTAATCTAGGAGCAGACCCAAATAGGATCTCGTGAGGGGACAGAGAAAACTTCCCTCCAGGGGTGTACCCCACGCTTAACAGTGCTATAGGGAGACTTTCTGGCCATGAGATCCCAGTTTCTTGTGCTATTTCAGCTACTGGTTTTAACTTCACCATAACTGGTGAAACCCTAAGGTGTCCAACTTTGTTACAATTAAAAACACTTTCTTGTTCTTGTTGGCTCTGTATCCTCCTGCTCAGAAGACACCATAATGTGTGTAGTCTCCTTATTACCTTTTGAGGACTCAAGCCCTTTTACTACTAATAACAAAGTCTCTAATGGCAACACCTTGTATTCAGGACGAGATGTTAATCTTTCCTGATGGATTCTCTCAATCCCTCCACAAAGGCTGCTCCCAGCATCTGAGACTTGTGTCTGTAATTATATATTACCACTGACTGTTTTATCCTGTGTAATATCTGCCAAATTAATAGCCTGATCTGCCATTTCATCTGTAGCGCATGCTATTAATAACTCTCAGAATTATATATCAGTGTTGCAGACAGGCGTGCAGGAGTTAACTGCAGAAGCGGAGACAAGCAGGGGGAGTCGCTCACAGAGAATCTAAAAATAACAGTATATGAGACAGAAATTGTCTCGGAGTAACTTTCTGAAAACATCCTAAAGTAACGTTGTGTTTACTTTTCTTTCGTATACTTCTTGTTCCATAGTAAAGCTTAATGAAACATTAAATGTCTCCTATATGTTCCTTTTTTAAGGATTAATTATTGCCAAGAAGTAGTGGATACAGGGCAATGATTCCAGCAGAGGTAGTATAGTAGGTGCTGTTTACCTTTAAGATGGGGTATAGGGGTGTGTATCCAGTGGGTGTGGTGAGCATCGTCATCGTTTTAAAAAGGGGTTGGTCATAAAGTTATAGTCAACACCCATTTTTCTAAGTTGGGAGCCATGACAGGGTGGTGGTTAAGAGTTTCATGTTTTTTTTTTTGTTCCACAAACCACTATCTTGTAGCAACCTTTGGTTCCCACCCAGAACCAGCCACCATTCTTCTGCATGCAACCTCCCTTCTTCTCATTTTCCCTCAATGATACAGACAGACATATTTTTACATAAAAACTAACACACACACAGAGAAGGTGGGAGTAGGAAGGGGAGTGGTCTGCTATGCTGATTGTGGGGGGGGGGCAGTCCCTCCCACATCTTCTCAAAATGCAGACTAGTCATCTCCCTTTCCAAAGAGTACAGTTACAAACACACAGAAACTTCAGACAAAATATTTCAAAAGAATACAAGCATATACATACATATATATACACATATATATATATTTATATATATATATATATATATATATATATATATATTAAGTGCCACGAGGGTCTTCAAGACCCGCATGACACTAACTACAAACACTACACTGCACTCTACCCCCCCAATAAACCATTAAACCTAAACTAACCACCCTCTAAAAAAAAAAAACATTACAACCCCACCTCCCACACTACAGAAAAAAAAAAAAAAAAAAACATTACACACCTGAAAAGGAAAGGCATACTATATAAATATAGTATACACATTACATTAGAATACAATACCCCCTCAAAAAAATACAATACCTACCTATCTAGAATACAATAAATACTTTCTAACATACATGCCTCCCCCTCTACATAAAATACAAGAAATCATAGCTAACATACATACCTGCATCTCTATATAAAATTCAATAAATCCTAACATAAATACATCCCCTCTATCTAAAAGAAAATAAATCCTATGTAACATACATAAACCCCCTCTATCTAAAATACAATAAAACCTTACATACATACATCCTCTCTATCTAAAATAAAATAAATCCGATCTACATAGCCAAACCCTAAATCTAACCTAAAATAGAATAATTAAGACCACTTACCTTTGCAGATCTACTTTCAGATCAGCAACCTAGGAAAAAAAGGGGAAAAAAAATGAGTACCAAAAATTTACATATAATAAATAAACATTTTAAATATTCTAAAGATTCTACTCACTTTTGTCCCTGTCTTTCTTCATTTCTTCTCCGGTGCAGACCGTGTTAAAAAAAAAAATGACATTACTAATAAATACATAGAGCCTTCTGATTGGTTTAAAAATAGATTGACAGGTGCATTAGACAATCACAATGGGATTTGGGGGTGTATCCCATTCTGATTGGCTAACACCTTGGCGCCTTCTGTTTGGCTGAAATTTGATTGACAGCATTTTCAGCCAATCAGAAGGTGCCATTCCGCAAAAGCATCTAGAGGACTCATTAGCGTTGGAGAAGAAATTAAGCAGGACAGGGACATGCTGGAAAGGTGAGTAGCCTATGTAGAATATTTAAAATATTTCTTTATTATATGTAAATGTTTTGTACTAATTATTTTTTTCCTTTTTTCCTAGGTTGCTGATCTGAAGGTAGATCTGCAAAGGTAAGTGGTCTTAATTATTGTATTTTAGGTTAGATTTAGGGGTTGAGTATGTAGATAGGATTTATTATATTTTAGATAGAGAGGATGTATGTATGTTAGTTTTTTTTGTTATCTTACATAGAATGGGTGTATGTATGCTAGATAGGATTTATTTTATTTTAGATAGAGGGGATGCCTTTATTTTACTATTTATTTTATTTTAGATAGAGACAATGTATTTATGGTAGGATTTATTATATCTTATATAGAGGGGGTATGTATGTTAGCTAGGATTTATTGTAGTTTATGTGGGGGGGGATGTAGTATGTTAGATCATATTTATTATTTTTTAGATAGGTGGGTATTGTATTTATTTTTTGGGGTATTGTATTCTAATGTAATGTATATATATGTATATATATATATATATATATATATATATATATATATATATATATATATATATATATATATATTTTTTTTTTTTTTTGTATGCCTTTCCTTTTTAGGTGTGTAATGTCTTTTTATTTTCTGTACTTTGGGGGGGGGTTGTAATGTAGTTTTTTTTTCTGTAGTTTTTTTTTTTTTGGAGACTTTTTTTTTTTATTTTCTGTGATGTAATGTTTTTAATTTCTGTAACTTAAGTTCTTATTACTTTTTGTGAGTTAGATTGTATTATTTTCTGTAATTAATGGGGTGGTGGGGTTTATTAGCGGGTAGCTAGGTAGGGTAGGTAGGTAGTGTAGATGTTAATAGGTTAGAGTAGAGGGGACTTACTTTACATTTCATGTTTTTTTTGGGGGGGGTATAGTGCAGTGTAGTGTTTCTACTTAGTGTCATGAGGGTCCTGGAGGACCCTCATAGCATTTATGGGATTCATCTTAGGCATCTAATTGTCCCATGAGGGTCTTTACATACCCTTATGGGACTATTGAAGTTAAATAGAGGCTTATAATGGTCTGTATGGACACCCATAGAGACAGGGTAAAAATAGTGTACTGCAAACACTTTGTGTCATGAGGGTCCTGGATGACCCTCATTCCACTTATAGTGTTATTACATGGATTTATTAGTTTGCTATAGTGGTCTATATAGTTGAATCACCCAGTACACTCACATTGTGTCACAAACAGCATTCCCTGCTTCACAATTTTATTGCCGACATTTTTTTACTGTCAAGTCGCTAGTACTAGATAATATTCACTGATTTGGATATAATCACTAAAGGGCATATTGGTGGTCAAGGTGCAGCAATTTAATGGTGGACTTAAATGTGTTGCATTCAAGTAAATTCTCCTCTTACTTTATTTTTGCATTATGTTTTATTAAACAAACATACTTCCCTATGTAAAAGGTATTTTTTGCCTCCTGTTCATACCGTATATTTTCTTATTGTCTGTCTTTTATTCTGTTGTTGCTTTTTAACACATTTTCTTTCACTTCGTTATCTGTTTTATTATGCATCCATGAATTTTCCTGGGTAAAGCACAAATATTCATGTTAATTTTTTAAAGATGAATTTGTCTTTTAAAATTTCATTATGAACATTATGAATATGCCTTGATTCTCGTGTATTCTTTATTTAGCATTTTTCTTCCCATCTTATCAGCAGGAAAGTATTAATGAATTCTTGATGTAAATGCCAAATGACATTGACTGGATTCATCAGGATTCAATTTCTTAGTGTTTACAAGGCCTCGTTTAAAAATCAACTAAATGATTTACTTTGAAAATAAGAAAACTAATCACCTCACAGTTTGTGAAACAAGTTGTTGGTTGATTCAGTTCTTTCACCGTTTAAAGAAGAGCAAACATCAGCATGAAGTGATCTATTCTGGTGACATATTATGCTAACAGTCTCCCTAGAGATGCAGCTGACAGGTGCCAATCAGTTTCCAAAACTGTTGTTTACAAGTTGTGAAGGATACATCTCGTGGGGATTCTCAATCAGGTTACAGAACAACGCAATAATTTATTAATTGTCATTTTGTATATGAAAATCATTAAAATATAAATACAGATGATTTGAACCAATTTACTTAAAGATGGAAGTATATGTTTCCCTCTGTGTTTTCAGTTCTCCTGTTAAGCATATGGTATGAAACATATAAGGTTTCATATATCTCTTTCTTGTATGTTGAAGGATCTGCTCAAATCTTGGGAGGCACAATAGCAAATAAATTATTGCCCCGAACAATTTTTCTCCTAGAATTGCCTTTCATATATATTGTGATTAAGTAGCTAGTTGCATAAGAGTTCCAAATTTATAAAAAAAAACACTGCATTTCAAGAAAAAAGACACTTGTTTGTCACGTTTGCACCAAACTAAGAATGAGCCCTGTTCTATTAGAAGCCCATAAGTGACTCTAACCCTTAATGTTGGCTGCGGGTGTTTTTTTCTCTAAAGTTTTAGATCTATTCTATTGACTCAAGCTTGCTTACATCCTCCATATGTAAATCATACCTTTTTAAGTAGGACAGGGGGCGCGATCATATGATCTGGCAATATTTAAGACAGCCCAAAATGTACTTCTTAGATACAGCCAACAGTAAGTGAGTCTGTAATAATATTTAATAATAATATATATTCTAATATATTTTAATATATAATATATTAGAATGTATATATATATATATATATATATATATATATATATATATATTACAGTACATACTTATTAATGTATTGTTGTACATGTATTATTATTATTATGTTATTATTGCTATTATAAACATTTCTTAACATTAATATTTTTTGCATTGTTATTATTATCAATATTCTATGACTATTTATTTACTATACCTATATGCTGATATGCTACTGACCTATTTTAATTATGTAATACATGCATGAGTTTTTATTCCCATATCTTGTTGTCTCTATGTGTTTTATTAAGATGATAACCAGATATTGATGACACTAGCCCTGTGGCTACTTGACCCAAGGGCTATTCTAATGGCTTTAAAAGCAGCTAAAAGTACTATGTAACTTGTAGGTTAATGATACATTTTTACCAGGTCTTGTAAGCCTAAAGAGCTTTGGGTCAATTTTGTAATTTTTGAACAGCTAATATATTTGTTAGATGTGTTTTGGGGTATAACTATGCCATTGAGCTAATAAAAATATTTGGGATTCAGTAACACTTTAAGGGTGAACAGTAGGCAGGATTGCCATCACCAAAATGACACTTCTGCCGAGATTTAATTACAGTTTACACTGTATACCAATAAGAATCCCCAATGGTTGGTTAAAAAAATTCCAACAGATCTATTCATCCACTCATCTAAACATGTAAGACTTAAATTAATTATGTCGAGAAGGTTTATTAAAAGGGGTATAGCTTATCCTCTTTTAAAATGGGTTGAACCAATAAGTAAACATCCTTGGTACCAAATTGAGAAAGTAATAGCCCAAGGTCTGGACTTAACAACTTTGATATTTCTCGATGATATGGCCTTTAAAGAACTGAGAGTGGGCTCCTATATTATAAAAGAGATTTTAAAAGCCTGGAGATCACATATATAGTTGTGAGCATACGAATGTTGCTAACGCTCGCAAGAACTGCGTCCCTCGCTAAGCGAGGGATGCAGTTCGCTCCGCAAATGTGGACTCTCGCAAAGCGAGGGGCCGCATTTGCGGAAGGTGGAGGCTCCAACGTTGGCTGTGTTTGTCGGCAAATGTGTTTGTCCTCAAAGGCGCCTCACACGCCGTTAAAAACAGTCAAAACATACAAAATACTCACAAAAAATACATAAAAAGCTTACCCATAACAAGGGGGTCATCCAGGACCTCTGAAAGTGAAGTTACACCTCCATTTAAGTCTAAATTCCCGAGTTCAGACAAGCGAAAATCCCCTAATGGGCGTAAAAAAAAAACGAAAACGAGGTTTAAAGCCCAGGACTGCACACACACACACACGCGACCTCTGAACCAAACTTAGTGGAACAAACACCCACACGCACGAAAAATACGACCATAACGCGCACCTAAAAACAGTCAAAACACACCAAATACTCACAAAAATACATAAAAAGCTTACCCATAGCAAGGTGGGGCACCCAGGACCTCTGAAAGTGATGTTACACCTCCATTTAAGTCCAAATTCCCGAGTTCAGACACACGAAAATCCACTAAGCGAGAGAGAAAAAAGCCGCCGAAGAAAACGAAAAAGAGGCTCAAAGCCCATCCACGTACAACTTTTATAACCTCGGAAACATTAACCCCACGGGATCTGAGATAAGCTTAACCATCGCAGTGGGGGTCCCGATTGCAATGAAAATTCAAAATTCCAGCGTTACTGGTCCTTAAAGGACCGTAAAGGTCCTTAAAGGATCCGTTATAAATAAAAACAAATATAAGCTGTCACTCATGGGGGTCAATACAGACCCCCATAAACCCCTAATTAACCCTGTCACTCATGGGGGTCAATATAGACCACCATAAGCCCTTCATTAACCCTGTCACTCATGGGGGTCAATACAGACCCCCATAAACCTTCATTAACCCTAACACTCATGGGGGTCAATACAGACCCCCATAAGCACTTCATTAAGCCCCTCACTCATGGGGGTCAATACAGACCCCATAAACTCCTAATTAACCCTGTTACTCATGGGGGTCAATATAGACCCCCATAAACCCTTCATTAACCCTGTAACTCATGGGGGTCAATACAGACCCCCATAAACCTTCATTAACCCTGACACTCATGGGGATTAATACAGACCCCCATAAGCACTTCATTAACCCCCTCACTCATGGGGGTCAATATAGACCCCCATAAGCCCTTTGTTAACCCTGTCACTCATGGGGGTCAATACAGACCCCCATAAGCAGGTAATTAACCCCCTCACTCATGGGGTCAATACAGACCCCTATAAACCCCTAATTAACCCTGTCATTCACGTAGGTCAATATAGACCCCCATAAGCCCTTCATTAACCCTGTCACTCATGGGGGTCAATACAGACCCCCATAAGCCCTTCACTAACCCTGTCACTCATGGGGGTCAATACAGACCCCCATAAGCATTTCATTAACCCAGTCACTCATGGGGGTCATTATAGACCCCCATAAGCCCTTCATTAACACTGTCACTCATGGGGGTCAATACAGACCCCCATAAACCCCTAATTAACCCTGTCACTCATGGGGGTCGATATAGACCCCCCATAAGCCCTTCATTAACCCTGTCACTCATGGGGGTCAATACAGACCCCCATAAACCCCTAATTAACCCTGTCATTCATGTAGGTCAATATAGATCCCCATAAGCTCTTCATTAACCCTGTCACTCATGGGGGTCAATACAGACCCCCATAAGCCCTTCACTAACCCTGACACTCATGGGGGTCAATATAGACGCCCATAAGCCCTTCATTAACACTGTCACTGTAAAAAAAAAAAAAAATACTTACGTCCGCACTCACGGACATCCCCGACGCTAATGAGGCTCCCGGAGACTTTTCCGGAAGAAAATAGGCAATGGCACCTTCTGATTGGTTGAAATTGCTGTCTATCAAATTTACCCAATCAGGAGGCGCCAATGTGTGAGCCAATCAGAAAGGGATACACCATAAAATCCCACACTGATTGGATAATGCACCTGTCAATCTTTATTTAAACCAATCACAAGGTGCAGATGCCTTCAGCCAATCACAATGGAATACACCCCCACAGGGTGATTGGCTGGAGGCATCTGGGCATTCTGATTGGTTGCACTGACAATAGCCAATCACAATGGAATACACCCCCACGTACTGATTGGTGAAGGATTTGTGCGTTTTCATTGGCTATTGTCAATGTCAATCAGTATTACAGCCAATGGGAAGGCGCAGATGTCTTCACCAATCATTATGTGGGGGGGTATCCCATTGTGATTCGCTGATGGCAATAAAGCCTTCGGATTGGTTCAAATAAAGATTGACAGGTGCGTTATCCAATCAGCGTGGGATTTTGGGGTGTACCCCTTTCTCATTGGTTCACAATTGGCGTCTTCTCATTGGCTGAATTTGATAGACAGCGTTTTCAGCCAATCAGAAGCCGCCATTGCCAATTTTATTCTGGAACACTCCGTAGGAAGCTCATTAGCGTCGGAGGGGAGGTAAGTACAATGTAGATTGTGTTTATTTTACTTGGTTTCATGTTTATGTATGTGTGCTAATGGTATGTTTTTTTTTTTAACATGGGCCGCACCGCAGAAGCAAAGATGGAGGAGGATGGGGCATGCTGGAAAGGTGAGTAGAATAATTAGAAAATTTAGAATGTTTAGTTATTTTATGTAAACCTGTTGTATTCATTTTTTAAATCTTTTTTACCCTAGGTTGGTGATCTGAAGAAACGTCTCAAAGGTAAGTGGTCTTAATTATTTTATTGTAGCTTAGAATTAGAGTTGCTATATAGAGATAGCATGAACTGTATATTAGATAGATAGGGGGGTGTAGTTTAGATAGATAGTATTGTATATTAGATATTGGGGATGTATATTAGATATGGGGATGTATATTAGATAGGGGGATTTATATTAGATAGATAGTATTGTATATTAGATAGGGGGATGTATATTAGATAGATAGTATTGTATATTAGATAGGGGGATGTATATTAGATAGATAGTATTGTATATTAGATATGGTGGATGTATATTAGATAGGGGGATGTATATTAGATAGGGGGATGTATATTAGATAGGGGTGTATTGTATTTAATTGTATTGTATGTATTTGTATTGTATTGTATTGTATTATATTGTATGTATTGTATTGTATGTATTATATGTATTTCCTTTACAGATGTGTAATTTTTTTTTCTGTAGTAAGGGGGGGGGGGTTGTAATGTATTTTTTTATTTTCTGTAATGTTCCTTTTTTTGTGACTTAGGTTTTTTTTTCTGTAATGTCCAGTTTTTATTTTTGGTGTTTTAGTTTAATATATTTTATGTAATGTAGATTTTTGATTTTTGATGATTTTAGTTTTTTTGATTTCTGTAATTACAGTGGTGGGGAGGGGGTTATTAGGAGGTAGGTAGGTAGTGTAGGTGTTAATAGGTTAGTGTAGAGGGTGTTTAGTTGATATTTAATGTTTTATTGCGGGGGTATCGTTCAGTGTAGTGTTTATGCTTACTGTCATGATGGTCCTTGAGGACTGTCATGGCACTTATGTGGTTAATGTTGGGTTGTAACAGGCCCATAATGGTCATAATATACCCTTATGGGACTGATGGGGTTAAATAGAGGCTTATGAGGGTCTGGATAGACCCTCATAAGTGACCGGGTTAAAATGGTGTAGTGCTTACACTTTGGGTCATGAGGGTCCTGGATGACCCTCATGGCACTTAAAGTGTTATTACATGCGTTCATTAGTGTGTTAGAGGGGTCTATATAGTTGAGGCACACAGTACACTCACATTGTGTGACAAACAGCATTTCAACACTTATTGACAGTCATTCTTTGACGGGCAAGTCACTAGTAAATTAATAAGAAACACAACCTAATACCAGCATGTGGCCCTATAATGGCTTTAAATTAGTTATTGATTCGGAATAAAATTTAAACGATTAAAGAACAATAAGGGTATTTTAAGGATTTAAAGACACGTTTATAAAAGGGAAGTTTGCGTCGTTTGATCAGCTAAAAGTTAAATTTAACATCTCATCCAAGGGCTGGCTGGCGTACAATCAATGTGCAGCTTCTTTACTTATTTCTAATAAGGAGGGGGTCCTTAGAGGTCAACTGGAAACATTTATACTTGTCTCTGACCAACAGCATACATCAACGTGTTTTTCATTTATCAAGGAAAACCTAGAATTAGAAAAAACTTCTAGTATGAAGCAGTGGGAACAAGATTTGAGGGTTCCAATTGGGAAAGATTCTTGGTACTCAAACTTTAAATTAACAAATTGATTTTATTAAATAAACCACATATAGAGAACCATACTTTAAAATAGTAAATAATTGGTATATGACTCCCTCAAAAATATATTATTCTAGCAAATTGCCCGTCAAAAAATGACGGCAATGAAATTGTAAGTGAGCTAATGCTGTTTGGTGTGTAATAATGACATACATTATACATTAATAAATGAATATGCTTTACCTATTTTGAAGCATTGTGTTGAAGAGCTGTCAATGTGTTTTGATGTTGCTACGGCATTAGTGGTGTGGAGTGTCACAACCTACAATGATGATGGAGGATAGAGAATCCTAGTCCTCTTAACTCCTGTAGGTTTTAGACCTAAGTTTGGGTGGCTCCAGACCAATGGACAGTCTTTGCAGATGCAAGAGCATAAGTCCCAGCTTTTGGTAGTGTGCCTGGGAAACCTGGAAGGGAGTCAGAAACGATCTCCTCTACCAGCATATGCCCCTGGGTCAATAATACACCTGCACACAAAGTCTTAAAGAAAATTATGAACAACTTTATTTGGAAAACAACATCTTTTAAACAGGCATACAACATTACCAGGAGGGGCTACCTTTAGTCAGCCCCTAACTGACTCTGGCCAATCAGGCAGGGTCCCTACGTGGGAACCATGAGACTCCTCCCCAGGTCCATCCACTAGGTGGGGCTAACTAATTCATTTGGCTCTTGCTCCCAAGAGAGAGACATCTCCCTGCCCTCTGGACTTTGCCCTGATTCTCTGATTGGGAATTCCTGTAGACCCCCTGGGGTTATGGTGCCTCAGTGTCTGTAAGGGACCCTATTGTTCCTGACTACTATCATTTCAAGTGTTTACCTTCAGGACCATATGGGCAACTCCTGACTGAGAGTTTATACAATGGGGGAGGGTTGACTAATTAAAACATAGCTATTACTCCATAATACAATATACAATATAATACTAACATATTATAACCCATAATTTATTTCCCCATTCCCACATGGTATCAGGGTTGGGCAGGTTTTCCACGTCAATCCATTTTATGCAGTAATGCTGACTTTATTTAATGGTGACAGTGGAACCACCTACTCATTCCCCTATCCCATACCATTCACAAGCAGTGGCTCTGTGAGCCCAAACCTTTTGTTCTTCCACATGGCAACAGCATGTGGAAGATAACCCAGCCCCAAGATGGCCACTGCTGCCAGTCCCAAAATGGCCATCGGCTGATTCATGACATGGAGCTGCTGTATAAGCGTGGTGAATGTGTGCAGTGTCATACTGTGCGTGCGCGAGACGAAAACGTTAGCGTAGTGGTGTACTTCTTCATTGGCGTAAAATGGTGGGTAATCTGTGGTATGCGTCTTTGCGGATTATCCGTAGGTGCTTAGTGGTGTTTTGCGAGTTTCTTGTGGTGTTTTGCGAGTGTGTAGTGGTGTTTTCCGTGTTTAGAGTGCTGTAGCCTGGTTTTCGTTTTGTTCGTCGGCCATTTTTTCGCTCGCTTAGCGATTTTCTTAGTGTCTAAACTCTTTTATTTTTATTGAAATGAAGGTGTAACTTGATTTTTTGAGGTGCTGGATGGTTCCTCTTGCTGTAGGTAAGCTTTTTATGTGTGTGTTGTGTGTATTTATTGTGTTTTAAATGTTTTTATGTTCGCGTGTTGCGTCCGATTTTTGCGAGGTCGTAATGTGTGCTAACGTGTCTCGTATGGTGTTTGCGTGTGTAACCTCGTTTTCGTTTTGCTCGGCGGACATTTTTTCTGTCGCTTATCAAATTTTTTAGTGTGTAAACTCTTTTATTTTGAGTGAAATCAAGGTGTAGGTTTTTTTTTGAGGTCCTGGATGCTCCCTGTTGCTGTAGGTATTTTTTTTATGTATGTGCTGTGTGTATGTATTGTGTTTTGAATTTTGTAATGTTCGCGAGTTGCGTCCAAGTGTTGCGAGGTCGTAATGTGTGTTAACATGTGTCGTATGTTGTTTGTGTTGCGAGGAAAAGTTTGTGAGGGTCGTAATTGGTGTGTTGTGTTGTTTGCGTTGCGACGTAAAGTTTGCGAGGGTCGCAGTTGCTGGCATGGAGCGCCTTCAGCAATCCATGCCAGCAACTGAGGCCCTTGCCCACTGCCCTCGCTACGCGAGTCCACGGCCCTCGCTTTGCTAGTCCACGGCCCTCGCTTTGCGAGGCCCGCGGCCCGCTACACAAGCCGCGGCACTCGCTACGCGAGCCCGCGAGCGTTAGCAACAACTCACATGCTCACAACTATATATGTGATCTCCTTTAATTTATCAGATAAACTTTGTTGGAGAGATAGTGGTTTGTTGGGAAATTTAAGCCATAATATGTGGGAGTGCCCACATACTAAATCCTTTTGAAAAAATTGTTATAACCTTGTCTTAGCGATTTTGGAAGTTGACTTACCCTTTACCAAATAATGCAGTTTACTGCACATTTTTCTTGTAGAAATTCCCTTAGAAAAGAAGGTGCTTGCCATTCTATTTTTTTCTGTAGCTAAACATCTTATTATATCTAATTGGAGAGGGATAGATGTACCATCATGCAATGAGATTGTGATTAAACTAAAAAAATTCAAGAAATAGAAAGAGATTAAAAAACTAAAAAAAGATCCCTTAAAATGGAAAATTTGGATTCCAAATATTAATCTCAATTTTCCATATTTTATAAACTATTAAGGATGCACAATGCTTACTGTTGAATTTTTTTTCTATCCAGAATTGATTGAATGGATTACAAATGTATGTTGTTCTTTGTTTGTTTTCTTTGTTTTAGTCTTTTTTTTCTTCTTTTTATGCATATTCATTCTACATTGTTTTTTTATTTTTTTATTTTATTTTAACAAATATATTACATCACCAGAAAAAGAATAATAAACATACAATACACAAAAACAAACAGGGATATCGAACAAACATTGTACCAACGATGTACTCTAAAAGTAGAACAGTTTTCTAGATTATATAATACATTGAAAAGGTACAATGTACATCCATACTGGCATTCGCTCAGATTCGAGGCAGATAACATTTTAAACACATGGGCCAATGAGGAGAATTAGGTCCGAATGGAGTTACACCCGAGAAATAGTAAGGTAAGTACTATTTCCCCCTGCCCTCTGGCTAAAATCTACTATGTTTGATGTAGTTGTCCCATTTAGACCAATTTATCATATTTCTGTTTTTTGCATTAGCCGAACTATAAGCGTTGAGATATAGGTCTCTGTTATAACAAATAGTGTTGATTAACTCTCTAATTGTAGGTATATCTGGGGTTTTCCAGTATTTTACTAGCAGCCATTTGGCCCCCAAGAGGACATGCGAAACCAAGTTCCTTTCCACTGGGGAGAGAAACTCCAACCCTCTATGGAGGATGGCCACTTGAGGGGTACAAGGAATATGTTTATCTAAAACTCTAGCTAGAAGTTGACAAATTTCTAACCACATATCTGAGATCTTTTTACACTTCCACCAGACATGGGAGTCATCTCCTAGAAAACCGCACTGTTTCCAGCAAAGGGCGTCCCCTTTTGTATTAAATTTTGACATTATAACCGGGGTTAAATGCCATCTGTGTAAGATTTTAAAAAAGAGTTCCAGATAAGCTGGATTTATGGCGGATTTCTTAATCAACATTATAATATCCCTCCAATTGTCTTCATCAAGAGCCATATTAAGATCTAGTTCCCAGCCTATGATTCCCTTACTTTTAATAAACGGAGTAATCTCGCTTATAATCTTATTGCAGTTTGAAATAATATGATGATTCCTTCTGTAACAGGGCGCCCCCTTCTGGCGGGGTTTGCGTCCTGCACTTTCTTATCTCTCTTATACAGGGAGGAAGACACAGCAGGCTTGTCCAAAGTTTTACTGCTATTTATTTGTTAGCACAAACAGAACAAAAACAGTGCTTATCTTCAGCAATAAAATAAATCCTACATAAACGTGCTTACTATACTCAGGAACGCCCTGACTATATCCTGTGAAGCTTATCTGCGACAGGGAGTGCCACCTTGTGGCCAGGATGCAAACAGTCTCTTATTTCTGTTATATCGCCACCTTGTGGCCAGGATGCAAACAGTCTCTTATTTCTGTTATATCGCCACCTTGTGGCCAGGAAACAAACAGTCTCTTGAAGCTTTTTCCTCTACAGCTTCTTGTCAATAGTGGGTGAAGCATAGGGCCCACCCTTCTCTCCCTTGCTTCACCCCAGGGACCCTTGTCACCCTCTTGGGATGAGGGACAATTACTTTCTCTCAACGCACTCTTTTCCCTGGGGCCTTTGTACTTCTTATCCTCATATGGTGAAAACATGTATTTGTCACCAACCTTTTTATCCCTTGTTGCATCCGGCTTCCCAGGGATGGGGTCTTTAGATAATCCTCTCTCAGTGGAGTATCTTTGATACCACAGAAGTCTTCTCTGTGAACAAACTCTGGAATATAATAGTCTTCCTGACTGTCTCGCTCCAGCACAAATCCCAGCTCTCTGGATCCCAGAGGCAGCTGAGCTGTTCAGGGCTTCCTCCTGCAACACACACAGCCCACGGCTCTTAGGCCCAAGCCTAAGTGAGAGAGACTCCACCCATCTCTCTGCTGCTTTTAAAGGCAGTTCACAGCTGGGTTTCCATTTAGCCACTGATAACTGCCTGGAATTAACTCCTTTCATTCTCAGGGGAGAAGTCTTATAGAGCTCTCTTGTGACCCCTAATGGCACTCCATCACACTTCTCTTTATAATTAGTTCTTCTATTTTAGTAGGTGAATTTATTTCTAGGGTTTTAAATCCCCAAGACATTAAAGCTTGTTTTAAGCTTTCGTAATTTAGCCATAAGAGTTTTTCCAGGTTATATTTTTTCATTAACTCTGAATATGTCAGAAGATTGTTATTGTAATATAATTCTGATACCAAGGAAATGCCTCCTCTATACAAAAGATAACAGTTTACGGAGGGGTCTCTGGAGTATACCAATTCAATAGGGGTGGCTAAAGATGGATAATGTGTTATTTGCATTCTCTCTTTATTCTTATACCAAAATTTTACTAGAAATTGTATATTTTTTGGTAGTTTACCCAGTGAATTCTTATTGTAGTATGGTAGCCATAATAGGTTCTTTATAGAAGATTCACAAAGAATAGCCTCTTCAAGGGCAAGCCATCTGGGTTTCTCCTGGAGGGTGTTCCAATTTATAAGTTGCGCGATGATAATTTTATGATATATGTCTTTTATACTAGGGGCATTTAAGCCTCCTTTTTCATATTTCTTACTGACCACGCTTTTCATGATTCTACTTTTTTTCCCACCATATATGTATTTATCCAAAATATCCTGAATGGTTTTCAGATAATTATTTGATATTCTATCAGTTATAGATCTTAAGCAATAGGTAATTTTTGGGACAATACTCATGTTGGTTGCAGCGATTCTCGCCGACCAGGGCAGGTTAAGAGATCTCCAGTTACATAGAATAGGTCTAATTTGTTTCATCACATCCTCCAAGTTAGATTTAAGGATATCCTTAACTCCAAATGACATTTTTATGCCCAAATGGACGATATATTCGGATTTCCAATTATACGAGGATAATTTTTCCAATCTATTTTTAACTTCCGGTTTAAAACCTCTCATTAAGGTATTAGATTTTAAATTATTTATCTTAAAATATGATAGTCTTCCGAATTCTTCAAGAATTTCTTGTAATTTTGGGCATGCCTCCTCTGGGTTGGTCATGGTAATGACAATATCGTCTGCGAAACCCATACATTTAAATTCCTCCTTATTAATAATTACACCCTCTATAGCTTTACACTCTCGAATATAGATAGCTAAAGGTTCTATAAAGAGGATGAACAACAGAGGGGATAGGGGACATCCCTGCCGAGTGCCATTTCCAATTTTAAACTTTTCGGACTCAAAGTCAGGGTTTGCAATATATGCCATAGGATTGGCATACAGGGCTTTAACGGATCTTGAAGCAAAATCGTTAAATCCGAATTTCCTCAGGACCGCCTGAAGAAATTCCCAGTTGACCCTGTCGAATGCCTTTTCGGCATCCAAAGACAGGGCCAATAAGGGTATATCCTGTTCTACCACATAGTTTAAAATATCAATCATTCGTCTAGAATTATCAGATGCCTGTTTGGTCTCTATGAATCAACTGATTGTTTATAGTATTCAGTCTATTAGCCAATATTTTGGCATAGATTTTTATATCTAAATTAATCAGAGATATTGGTCGGTAACTCCCGCACTGCTCCGGATTTTTACCTTCTTTCAAAATGTTGATTATTGTAGTCTCTGACATCTCAGGGGGGATATGCCCTGTTTGTTTTATTTCATTAAATAGGTTGCATAAATGACTCTTTAGTTCAGACACAAAAGATTTGTAAAACAGAGAGTCATATCCATCTACCCCCGGGGATTTGTTGGATTTGCCGCTATTAATTGTTCCAGTGATTTCCTCGATGGTTATCTCACTGTCTAAATATTCACTATCCTTTTCTGAAACCCTAGGAAACTTGATCTTACATAGGAAGGATTCAATTTCTTCTTTGCCAGGAAGTTTAAACCGCTTATCATTTCCTAGATTGTACAATTCGGTATAATAGTCCTGGAATATTACACTAATTTTATCGGGGTGTAGATGAATTTTACCCTCTTTATCTCGGATTTTTAAGATCCTGTTCTGACTACGTTGCTTCTTTAGTCTGTTAGCAAGATATTTACCGGATTTATTACCGTATAGAAAGTGGGATTGCTGATATCTCCAAAGGAGATTATCAGCTTGTAACTGGAGAATTTTTTTGATTTGATTATGTATCTCCTTAATTTTTCCTCTTAGTTCTTTACTTGAGTTCTTCATATTATCCTGATGTAGCTTTTCTAATTCTATATAAAGGAGATTTAGTGACTTGCCCTGATTTCTCTTATTTTCGGCTGCTCTAGCGATTAGTATCCCTCGGATAAATGACTTGAAGGCGCACCATAATGTCTTTGCTGACTTTACCGAGTCCTTATTTATTTCAAAAAATTCCTGTATATCTCTTTTGATAGCGGAAACAGATTCGTTTTTTTTAAGTAGCAATGGGTTGATTTTCCAACTGTTCTTAGGCAACACCTTATTTGTCTCTTCCAAGATAATACTGTTAATAGAATGGTCTGACCAAGGTGCCAAAATTATTTCAGAATGTTCTATCATTCGCACTGTGCTTGCATCTGCAAAAATATAGTCTATACGAGAATAGGATTGATAGCGATTAGAGAAAAAGGTGAATTCTTTTTGGTCTGGATGGAACACCCTCCAGGAGTCTAGTAGTTCATAGCTCTTAATCAAGCTAGAGAACTCAGAGGCGGCTTTACTGATATGGGTTTCCGACTTGACTTTGTAGGACCTCTGTTTATCCATTAGCACATTAGTTACCAGGTTAAAGTCCCCGCATAACATAATCAATCCCTTTTTAAATTTAAAAATATCTCTTAGTAAATTTTTAAGATATCTATTTTGGTTTTTATTTGGCAAATAGACATTAACCAAGGTTATCAATCTATTGTTTATAAGGCCAACCCATATTATATATCTCCCCAAGGGATCTATTTTTTTAAATTCTTCAGCCACTGCTAACCTTTTGTTAAAGAAGATCGAGACTCCTTTTGATTTGTTGTTATATGTGGAGTCAATTCTAGTTGGGTAAGATTTATTGGACATATATTGCACTGACTCCCTCTTTAGGTGGGTTTCTTGAAGGCAGAGAATATCCGCCTGAATCTTATTATAATTCAAAAAGGCTATTTTCCTCTTTGTTACTGAGTTCAGACCATTTACATTATGCGAGATGATTTTTAATCCTTTACCCATTTGCAAGGTTTTTAGATTCCTCCCATGTCATAAGTAATAAAATTCCCACTTTACATTGCCTCAGATAATTCCAAAATACAATCATCATTCTTTCAACATAAACATTCATACATATTGAACCTAAGTAAACCAACATCCTGGACTCTGGTTAACAGGGCGATAGCCTGATATAGGGAAATGTCAGGGGTGGCTATCCACCTTTGGTAGGGAGATCTGCAGATAAGCAAAGGAAAGAACAAGAAAAGAGAAAGGAGAAGAGAAAGGAAAAAAAAAAATAGAGGAGAGAAGATACCATTGAAGAGATTGCTTGTTAAGTAATGGGTTAAGCAAGCATATATGCCCTTGCAAAACCAATGTAGATGGTTATAAACTTCTAGAAGAATATATTAACCCTTAACACTCCTCCCATAAGGGGGGCGGAGTACATAACTTTCTTTCCCAGCTCTACCTCCGTTGCCCACCGCCCCTCCCCCATCTCACCTCCTCCCTATCCTCTTTAGGTGCCGAGATATTGTATTAAGAAAGTATCCCCTTCCAGAGGGTAGTGAGAGTGTAAGACATCCTGCTTCTAATGGATGAGCATTAACCTCTAAATGTGAAACTACATATTATATACTAAATTCAGATATGTGCTATAAAAATTATTATGTTGTATTCCCCTTTTAAATTGGGGAACCAAGGTGGCTAAGGAAAAAAAAACAAAAACCTATATCATATAATCCTATAAGGGAAATCTCAATTATATAGTGAAGGGAAGTAATGAGAGAGAACAGGGACGGATCTGGGGAGAAGAGAGGAAAGGCATAGGAGGCAGGAAACAGAGAAATTACATATGGGAGGAGATCCTTTTTCAACTTTATACCCTATGAAAATCTTCTTCTAATCTATCTAATGAACTAACAACATATTCCTAGTAAGTCTAGAAACATTGTCCCCTTCTGTATATGGGTACATTTACATTTTTTAGCTTATCCTTATATGCCAGGTCAAGTTACTGGCAGACAGTATCATTTTTTCAGCCCCTTTAACCTCCTTACCTATATCAATCTACCATTCTTTCAGCAATTTTATACCTTCCTGGACTGTTTTAATCCTATACCAATTTAAATCCTTATATACAGAAATACCCATTGGAGAGATCCATTTATACTTAATTTCTCTCTGTCTTAATATCTGGGTTATTTCTGAGAATTCTCTCCTCCTAGCTAGTGTCTGAGCTGATAAATCTGTAAATATTTTGATATGTTCATATGGGGAGGGTAGACCTTTCTTTTCATATGAGGCCCTTACAATTGTTTCTTTGTATGATCTAGAGTACAGTCTCAGGATAACGTCTCTGGGTAAGGACTTATGTAAGTGTCTGGCTAGAGGCAGCCTATGGATACTGTCAATAGTATTTTCTGATTTTGAAGTATTTGGGACCAATTTCCCCAATAAGTCCTCCACATAAGTTTTCAAATTGTTCTCTGGCAGATTATTTATCCTACTGCGGTCTTCAATTGAAGTAATTTTTAGCTGCAGGTCCTCTAATTTGTTTTCTAGAGTCGTAGTGTATATTAGTAAGCTGTTATTATCTGAGATTAATTTGTCACAGACTTTTTCGATCGAGTCCACTCTTTCCTTAACTTCTTTAATGAGTTGTGTATTTTCGGTGATTTTTTTGGTCAGGTCTGCCACAAGGCTAGTTTGAAAGTTTTGAAATAGTTCTCTCATTTTTGAGCATGTCAGGATATCTTCTTCATCAGAAAAGGAGCTCACCGTGCTCACAGTTTGGGAGGCTTTTTCTGGCGAGCGATTAGCCCCCTCATTAAGGTGAGTTTCTTTCTCAGTATTAGAGGTATTAGCACCTTTGCTCCTGGGAGAAAAAATATTCGGTGTTTTTAAAATTTCAGCTCTTTTGTCTCTTGCTTTCATTTTAGACGGCATCTTTGCGAGTTTGCCTTTAAATGTAGGCCTGCGTATATCAGGATAAATTTCCACGAGAAATTTGAGTAAACACATTAACTGAGAATTCACTGGGGAGACTTCAGTTTACCTGGCGTGTCCTCTAGTGTCAAGGTGCAATTTCCAGAACTCAGCTGCAGCGCCCTGCCTTTCCCATTAGCAGTTATACTCTACTATGAAACTGACTATTGGCTAATGTTCCCCTTGAAACTGCTTTCCATGGGCATAGCTGTTAGCCTACATAACTAGGAGCGGGAGGGGGCGCTGTGGAGCTGATAAAACTATTGTTGTTTGTAAACCTCCGCCCTTTAATAATTATTTTTAGTTTGGGAAACTTGTTGTCTTATTTATAATATCCATATTTTAAGATATTGCTGGAGGTTTAAGGACTTTAAGATTTGGAAAAACTTCTGCTTATTTGTCCGTACACTTTTTAGCCTTTCTTTTTTTTCTTTTCTCCCTCTTTTATCTAGTCTATATGGCCTTTGGCCCATATCATTATGTATATCGCTCTAGATATGGAGTTGACAATTCACCAATAAAATGAAGACATGAGAGTTATTATTACCTCACTGATGCAGGCCCCAAGGTGTCTCAGGGAGTCTGGAAATTTCTTTATATAAGTATAACATACCTCTTAAATGTCCAGATTGTTTCCTGTGTTCCAATTTCTTCACCTTACCCTCCAGCATCCAGACTGACCGTTCCCAACTATATTCCGAATTCCACTAGGGCAATATGTACAGGAACATCAACTCCCTCCATGTATATTTTATCACTGAACCAGTGTAAGTGAAGCACCTCCTAGGTCAGGCATTATCCACAAAAGCACCTCCAGCTTTTCCTGCCCTCCCAGGCTGTCTCCAGCTGCCTGTCATCAGCGTCAGTAGGAGCCCATGGACTTCTCCCCAGATCTTGGGGCTTGTAACAGTCGCCAGGGAGAGCTCAGGTCGTCTGCGTGTTTCTGGAACCAGTCTCCAGTGTGTTTAAAAATGGCGCGTTTTTTCGGAGCTCCGGCTCTCTATGAGCCTCCCCGCTTCTCTTGACGTCTCCTCCCCCTTCTCCAGGGCCCTGCGCATCACACACTATGTTTCACTCTGTATGGCTACAGCTCCCCCATCATCACTGGCAGCATTGCCGGGGGTCCTACCCTCAATTATGGAGAGAGTGACGTCGTTCTGGTAGCACTTGTGCAGTCTCCCCTTCTCTGCTTGTTGGCTCAGCTCCTCATCTCAGCAGTGCTGCAGTCTCCCTACCACCCTGAAGCTAGTTGTAAGCTAGCATGACTCCATTTCCTGTCACGCCCCCTGTGAGGTCAATCTTCATTCTACATTGTTATGATGAGGATATGTATCACAACTGTATTTACTTTTCTTTGGACAATGTTGCACAAAACTTCAATAAATAAATAAATAAAAAATAAATAAATAAAAAGGTGAACAGTAGGCACTTCTAGTACCCAGCTGCGATACCCAGTTAACTACCAGTGGCCACAGGGCTGAATCAAACTCACTTTAATTGGTAAATTAGGCTTCATAGAATAAGCAAGGCTGTCAAAACAGCAATTGAAACACTTGCTTCAATAGACAAAGGTTACAGAACAACTTAATTTAGCTCTCCTAGAGCCTTTTGAAATACGTTTTGAATTTTTGAAATAGATCCTTTTAACATACAATCCTCTGTTCTTTCACACTATGAAGAGCACTTACAGGGAGGTAAATGGTCCTTTAAGTGGTGTTAAGTGCTCTATAATTGATACCCCTCTCATCCTTTGTCTTGTGATTAATCATTATTTTTGGAAATACTTGGTCTTAGCCATTCTTTGTGACCACCCATTCAACCTAATAGAAATACCTAATGTCTAAAATTTCTCAAAGTATTCGCGCCTCCATTAACTCAGAGGTTCGTGCTTCCTGGTTACATAAGCAGGCTAGCGTAGCGTGACGTCATCACGCACGCCGTAACCGGGAAGCGCGAACCTCTGGGTTAATGGAGGCGTGAATACTTTGAATTAGATAGTTCAGAGGCATTTTAAGTGCTCACATGTATTTCTAACCACTACAGCTTATACCATTAATAGATAAGCACCCATGGGGACTCAGTTAGAAGGGGATAGAGATTTTTATTAAGAGCTTAAGCGTCAGCCTTGTGTGTATATATACACATATAGAAAAGCAGTCTTGCTACATATACTGACTCTACAACTTACTCTATATCTGACTTTATTAAAACCTCCCCTCATGAGGCTGAGCACTCTTTATGCTCTGTGTCCCTGACCACCTATATAAGATTATTAATAGGTGATCTATATTATTTGCTATTAATTTTAGAGCATCATATTTCTGGGACCTTTCTTTATAGCTCAGAAGTGACTGAGCAAGTGCCCTTCTCTATACTCTGACAAACTATTTGCTATGTAACTACACTCCATGAATGATATATAATAGATTGGTAATAGTTGTTACAATAGCCATTGAAGGAACTATTATTCATAGTGTTTTTAATCTCTCTTTTAAATTCTTTTAATCAACGTTGTTTTTTCATTAATACATTTCTAATATTATGTGAATATGATTAACCCTATGTTGCCCTTGTATCCTAATTTGTAGTGTTAAGCACTAATGGGTTTATTACCTTTTCTGTAGGTCAAAGAGAGCATAAGGTTTGAAACTTGTGCTTGCCTAAGGAAGCGGCCCACTGATGATTGGTGGAAGAACAGTATGAAAATGTGCACTGAAAAATAAAGTTTATGCTCTCTCTGTGACACATATGAATGGTGTGTATCATTTAGAGGTAAGATGTTTATTATTTTTTTTAAATCAGAATGTAAAGTATGCAACTTGTCCTGGTAACCAGTAACTTGTCCTGAAACTCTACAATTTGGCCCTGCAACTGCAACTTGATCTTGAGAATCGGACAACTTGTCCTAACCACTTGTTAAGCTATCCTGTGTGTGGGGATAAAACAATCTATACAACCTACAGGTAGGTCTTCTTAGCCTTCTTAAGATCAACAAAGAGCAAGTTGGGACAAGATAATCAAGGATCAAGAAAATTCAGTTTTTCACAATATATTGTATGTTTCTTTGCTTTTTTGGTAATTATTGGTGAAGCATGCTATACTTACTACATTTGTTGTTGTTTAGTCATTCAGTCAGGTCCTACTCTCTGTGACCTTATAGATTGCAGCATACCAGGTGCATATGTAAGCTCCAACCCCTATGAGATCCATCAAGCTCATGTTAATTTCTTCAATTACCACATCTATCCATCTCCTCCTCTGCCATCTCCTTCTTTGTGTTCCTTTAATTTTTCCAGCATCATGGTCTTTTCTAGGGAATCCTGTCTTGATGGCCAAAATATTTGAGTTTTAACCTCAAACCTCAAATTCCAGTAAACAGTTTGGCTTAATATCCTGTAGTATTGATTGACTGGACCTTCTTTCAATCCAAAGAACTCTAAGCAGTTTTCTCCAACACCAGAAATCTAGACTTGCCATAGTTTTTCTCCACAGAAGCAAACATCTTATATACATACAGTATACCTAAAAGCTTAATTCATCACAGTCTACTTATTACACATGTACATACTATAAAATGTCTGATTATTCTAGAAAACTCACTGATGTGTTTTATGGGCTTAATAAACGTTTTGTAGATAGAGAGATAGATAGGGAGACAGTAACACAATTAGTAATACATGCCATGCTTCTCATCTAAATCATAAGGAAACCAAATATTTACAAGTACAGAGATGAACTAATGCAAATCTATACACATAAAATATATAAATAACTGTAATGGGGGTGGGGGAGCAGAGAAGAAGCATAACATCAAAGCTCCTACAATAAGGCTTGAAAAAACCTAACATTGCAAAACTATTTTGATAATTTTCGATCTTCAAAACCAGGTTGATGAGTGTCTGAATTCCCCTGGAAGTGAACAACTGATTGTTTAAGTTACTGGACTGGAAGTTTATCGGCTGGATGTGCACACAGGATAAGTTCTGAATCAGAGCCCAAATACAATGCACATCTGATTGAGTGTTGAGTTGGAGGAAAGAGCTTTTTGAACAAGAGAAAGTTATCTTTAAAAACTTCTGAAGGACACAGTTACAACAGACTTACCTGCTGGGAGGTGAGTGAATGTTTGGGATTTCCTTATTATATTATATCTGACTATAACAGTAATACCCCTCCGAGCCCTATATGGATATTTAATACCCAGATAAGATAAGTCATATTTATATTTTTCATATACATCTCATTATACTGAAGCTATTGCATGTAGACAACTGCGATGAAGAAGTTACATTTTTTACTGTTTAAAATCAATAGCATACGATTACACTGTATCTGAAGGACTAAAGGGCTAAATAAAGTAATTAAAAAAGATGGCTGAAGCCTCAAAGAGACATTCTACAAAAAGATAAAGAAAGTTCCACTCATAATTAAAATAGAATGTGCAGAACACATCATGGACTCTTATAAGTGATAAGTTGAGTTAACAATGTGCCTCTTATTTAAAACAATTGAAAAGATTTTTATGCCACTACTCTTAAAAATGTTATGTTTTATTTTTGCCCCTCCCCAAAAAATATCTTATATTTGCTAATTGATCTATATGCTAATTGGGTGAACCGACTCACCACAGGCTCACCATAAAAAAAGAGGACAGCAAGATAATCAGTACATTAATACAGTCTATTGTTTAAAGCAAATATTACATCACATATTTTAATTGTCAAACTGTGATTTGTTGTCATGCTTGCAAGCCTTGCAAAGTGAGGAGAGCCGTTTGTGGGCCAAAGGGCCGCAACTGCGAGCCTCATGAGGCGAGGTGAGCCGTTGAAGCATTGAAGATTTCAGAGCTCGCAGGACTTAAGGAAATGAGCCCCTAAGGCGCTCATTGCTCTCTGAGCCTCGCAAAGCTAGGCAAGCAGTTGAGGTATTCAAGCCTGCGAAACTTAGGCTGACATGAGCACCAAAGGCGCTCCAGTGAGCCTTGCAAAGCGAGATGAGCAGTTGAGACATGCGGAACATGGGCTGCAAGCAGTTGAGGAATGCAGGCACAAAAATCCGGCCTCGCAAAAATACGAATTTAACGGCCGAACCGCGGAAATCAAAAAAGACAAAAAACACGAAAAATTATAAAAAATAAATAAAAAAACACTCACGCACAGCACAGGGGGAGAGACAGGAAGCATGGGAGTGAGGTTGCAAGTGATTTTGAGCCTTATTTGACGTGTTTAGTCACTCAAAAATTGGCTAAGCAAGAAAAAAATGGCGGCCGAAAAAAAAAAAAAAAACTGAAACTGGATGAAAACAAGGCTGAGCAAAGCCAGGCACGCGGGACTTAGAAAATACACAACGGCAAAGACAGTAACACTTACACGAACAACGCCAGGCATGAAGGACTTAGAAAATACACAATGGCAAAGACATTAACACTTACACTAACAATGCCAGTCAGCACCCCCCACACAAACAGTCAGCAGACACACAGAAGAGAAACACACAGGAAAGGCACAGGGGGGAAATGCTGGAAAGAGACACATAGCATTCCCAAGGTTCATGAACCCTGCAATGAGCGGCCCCTACAGTAGGCGGGAGGAAAGGTGTGCAACGAGCACCAAATGTGCTCGGAGAAGCACATTGTGTGGCAAACAGCATTACCTGGCTTACAAATTTTCGCTAGTTATTATATAAATACTATAAATAACATATACTGTGATTTTCAATATCCAAGAAAAATTATCATGCACTGTAACTATAAACTATTATTTATTTATAATTATTTCAATATCTTAAAATGATGGTAAAATAAAAAAAAAGTTTACAAATCTGGTTATAAACAGAAGTAGTTAAGAAAAATTTGAAATAAAAAAGGGTTTATGAGTAGTGATGTCCCGAACAGTTCGCCGGAGAACTATTCGCGGCGATTTTAGCATGTTCGCATTCGCAACGAACGGCGAACATATGCGCTTTTCGGTCCGTCCCTTATTCTTTATCATTGAGGAAACTTTGACCCTGCACCTCACAGTCAGCAGACACATTACAGCCAATCAGCAGCATACACTCCCTTCCAGAGCCTTCCATCTGAATGACAGCCTCCATTTTAGAATCATTCTGAAGCTACATTCGTTGAGAGAGGACATATTATTCTAGCTGCTGCTAATTTAATAGGGAAATAAATAGCCAGGCTGTGTATTTAGCTTTCACTACACACCTGAAGGACTCCTTTGATATCTGCTGCAAGGACAGTAACCCAAAAAGCCATTTTTAGGGCTAGAACATCATTTATTTTATTTTATAATTTTTTTCTGCTGATTTAATAGGGAAATAGATAGCCAGGCTGTGTATTTAGCTTTCATTACAGACCTGAAGGACTCCTTTGATATCTGCTGCAAGGACAGCAATCCAAAAAGCCCTTTTTAGGGCTAGAACATCATTTATTTTATTTTATTATTTTTTTCTGCTGATTTAATAGGGAAATAGATAGCCAGGCTGTGTATTTAGCTTTCACTACACACCTGAAGGACTCCTTTGATATCTGCTGCAAGGACAGCAACCCAAAAAGCCTTTTTTACTTTATTTTATTATTTTTTTCTGTGTAATCTAATTGCAAATGCCTGCCTGCTAGCGTGTGTGTAAGGCCTATTACATCTACTCTGCCAACTTTTGCCAGTGCACAGTGACCCTCATATCTAGTGCATCCGTAGTGTGCAGTGAAATAATACAACCCTTTTTTTACTGTAATCGATTGAATATCAGTTGCCTGCCTACAGGCGTGTGTGTGAGGCCTATTGCATCTAGTCTGCCAACTTTTGCCAGTGCACAGTGACACTCATATCTAGTGCAACCGTAGTGTACAGTGAAATAAAAGAACCCTTTTTTTACTGTAATCGATTGAATATCAGTTGCCTGCCTACAGGCGTGTGTGTGAGGCCTATTGCATCTACTCTGCCAACTTTTGCAGTGCACAGTGACACTCATATCTGGTGCAACCGTAGTGTACAGTGACAAAAAAGAACCCTTTTTTGACTGTAATCAATTGAATATCAGTTGCCTGCCTACAGGCGTGTGTGTGAGGCCTATTGCATCTAGTCTGCCAACTTTTGCCAGTGCTCATTGACACTCATATCTAGTGCAACCGTAGTGTACAGTGAAATAAAACAACCCTTTTTTGACTGTAATTGATTGAATATCAGTTGCCTGCCTACAGGCGTGTGTGTGAGGCCTATTGCATCTAGTCTGCCAACTTATGCCAGTGCACAGTGACACTCACATCTAGTGCAACCGTAGTGTACAGTGAAATAAAAGAACCCTTTTTTGACTGTAATCAAATGAATATCAGTTGCCTGCCTACAGGCGTGTGTGTGAGGCCTATTGCATCTACTCTGCCAACTTTTGCCTGTGCACAGTGACACTTATATCTGCTGCAACCGTAGTGTACAGTGACATAAAAGAACCCTTTTTTGACTGTAATCGATTGAATATCAGTTGCCTGCCTACAGGTGTGTGTGTTAAGCCTATTGCATCTACCCTGCCAACTTTTGCAAGTGCACAGTCACACTCATATCTGGTGCAACCGTAGTGTACAGTGACATAAAAGAACCCTTTTTTGACTGTAATAGATTGAATATCAGTTGCCTGTCTACAGGCGTGTGTGTGAAGCCTATTGCATCTACTCTGCCAACTTTTGCCAGTGCACAGTGACACTCACATCTAGTGCAACCGTTGTGTGCAGTGAAATAAAACAACCCTTTTTTGACTGTAATCGATTAAATATCAGTTGCCTGCCTACAGGCGTGTGTGTGAGGCCTATTGCATCTACTCTGCCAACTTTTGCCAGTGCACAGTGACACTCATATCTGGTGGAACCGTAGTGTACAGTGACATAAAAGAACCATTTTTTACTGTAATAGATTGAATATCAGTTGCCTGCCTACAAGCGTGTGTGTGAAGCCTATTGCATCTACTCTGCCAACTTTTGCCAGTGCACAGTGACACTCATATCTAGTGCAACCGTAGTGTGCAGTGAAATAAAACAACCCTTTTTTGACTGTAATCGATTGAATATCAGTTGCCTGCCTACAGGCATGTGTGTGAGGCCTATTGCATCTAGTCTGCCAACTTTTGCCAGTGCACAGTGACACTCATATCTAGTGCAACCGTAGTGTACAGTGAAATAAAAGAACCCTTCTTTTACTGTAATCGATTGAATATCAGTTGCCTGCCTACAGGCGTGTGTGTGAGGCCTATTGCATCTACTCTGCCAACTTTTGCCAGTGCACAGTGACACTCACATCTAGTGCAACCGTAGTGTACAGTGACATAAAAGAACCCTTTTTTGACTGTAATAGATTGAATATCAGTTGCCTGTCTACAGGCTTGTGTGTGAAGCCTATTGCATCTACTCTGCCAACTTTTGCCAGTGCACAGTGACACTCACATCTAGTGCAACCGTTGTGTGCAGTGAAATAAAACAACCCTTTTTTGACTGTAATCGATTGAATATCAGTTGCCTGCCTACAGGCGTGTGTGTGAGGCCTATTGCATCTACTCTGCCAACTTTTGCCAGTGCACAGTGACACTCATATCTGGTGGAACCGTAGTGTACAGTGACATAAAATAACCATTTTTTACTGTAATAGATTGAATATCAGTTGCCTGCCTACAAGCGTGTGTGTGAAGCCTATTGCATCTACTCTGCCAACTTTTGCCACTGCACAGTGACACTCATATCTAGTGCAACCGTAGTGTGCAGTGAAATAAAACAACCCTTTTTTGACTGTAATCGATTGAATATCAGTTGCCTGCCTACAGGCGTGTGTGTGAGGCCTATTGCATCTAGTCTGCCAACTTTTGCCAGTGCACAGTGACACTCATATCTAGTGCAACCGTAGTGTACAGTGAAATAAAAGAACCCTTCTTTTACTGTAATCGATTGAATATCAGTTGCCTGCCTACAGGCGTGTGTGTGAGGCCTATTGCATCTAGTCTGCCAACTTTTGCCAGTGCACAGTGACACTCATATCTAGTGCAACCGTAGTGTACAGTGAAATAAAAGAACCCTTTTTTGACTGTAATCGATTGAATATCAGTTGCCTGCCTACAGGCGTGTGTGTGAGGCCTGATGCATCTACTCTGCCAACTTTTGCCAGTGCACAGTGACACTCACATCTAGTGCAACCGTAGTGTACAGTGAAATAAAAGAACCCTTTTTTTAATGTAATCGATTGAATATCAGTTGCCTGCCTACAGGCGTGTGTGTGAGGCCTATTGCATCTACTCTGCCAACTTTTGCCAGTGCACAGTGACACTCACATCTAGTGCAACCGTAGTGTACAGTGAAATAAAATAACCCTTTTTTGACTGTAATCGATTGAATATCAGTTGCCTGCCTACAGGCGTGTGTGAGGCCTATTGCATCTACTCTGCCAACTTTTGCCAGTGCACAGTGACACTCATATCTGGTGCAACCGTGGTGTACAGTGGCATAAAAGAACCCTTTTTTGACTGTAATCGATTGAATACCAGTTGCCTGCCTACAGGCGTGTGTGTGAAGCCTATTGCATCTAGTCTGCCAACTTTTGCCAGTGCACAGTGACACTCACATCTAGTGCAAACGTAGTGTACAGTGAAATAAAAGAACCCTTTTTTTACTGTAATCGATTGAATATCAGTTGCCTGCCTACAGGCGTGTGTGTGAGGCCTATTGCATCTACTCTGCCAACTTTTGCCAGTGCACAATCACACTCATATCTGGTGCAACCGTTGTGTACAGTGAACTAAAAGAAACCTTTTTTGACTGTAATCGATTGAATATCAGTTGCCTGCCTACAGGCGTGTGTGTGAGGCCTATTGCATCGAGTCTTCCAACTTTTGCCAGTGAACAGTGACACTCACATCTAGTGCAACCGTAGTGTACAGTGAAATAAAAGAACCCTTTTTTTACTGTAATCGATTGAATATCATTTGCCTGCCTACAGTCGTGTGTGTGAGGCCTATTGCATCTACTCTGCCAACTTTTGCCAGTGCACAGTGACACTCATATCTAGTGCAACCGTAGTGTGCAGTGAAATAAAACAACCCTTTTTTGACTGTAATCGATTGAATATCAGTTGCCTGCCTACAGGCGTGTGTGTGAGGCCTATTGCATCGAGTCTTCCAACTTTTGCCAGTGAACAGTGACACTCACATCTAGTGCAACCGTAGTGTACAGTGAAATAAAATAACCCTTTTTTTACTGTAATCGATTGAATATGATTTGCCTGCCTACAGGCATGTGTGTGAGGCCTATTGCATCTACTCTGCCAACTTTAGCCAGTGCACAGTGTCACTCATATCTGGTGCAACCATAGTGTATAGTGACATTTAAGAACCCTTTTTTGACTGTAATCGATTGAATATCAGTTGCCTGCCTACAGGCGTGTGTGTGAGGCCTATTGCATCTACTCTGCCAACTTTTGCCAGTGCACAGTGACACTCACATCTAGTGCAAACGTAGTGTACAGTGAAATAAAAGAACCCTTTTTTTACTGTAATCGAATGAATATCAGTTGCCTGCCTACAGGCGTGTGTGTGAGGCCTATTGCATCTACTCTGCCAACTTTTGCCAGTGCACAGTGACACTCATATCTGGTGCAACCTTAGTGTACAGTGACATAAAAGAACCCTTTTTTGACTGTAATCAATTGAATATCAGTTGCCTGCCTACAGGCGTGTGAGTGAGGCCTATTGCATCTAGTCTGCCAACTTTTGCCAGTGCACAATGACACTCATATCTAGTGCAACCGTAGAGTACAGTGACATAAAATAATCCTTTTTTGACTGTAATCGATTGAATATCAGTTGCCTGCCTACAGGCGTGTGTGTGAGGCCTATTGCATCTACTCTGCCAACTTTTGCCAGTGAACAATCACACTCATATCTGGTGCAACCGTAGTGTACAGTGAACTAAAAGAAACCTTTTTTGACTGTAATCGATTGAATATCAGTTGCCTGCCTACAGGCGTGTGTGTGAGGCCTATTGCATCGAGTCTTCCAACTTTTGCCAGTGAACAGTGACACTCACATCTAGTGCAACCGTAGTGTACAGTGAAATAAAATAACCCTTTTTTTACTGTAATCGATTGAATATGATTTGCCTGCCTACAGGCATGTGTGTGAGGCCTATTGCATCTACTCTGCCAACTTTAGCCAGTGCACAGTGTCACTCATATCTGGTGCAACCATAGTGTATAGTGACATTTAAGAACCCTTTTTTGACTGTAATCGATTGAATATCAGTTGCCTGCCTACAGGCGTGTGTGTGAGGCCTATTGCATCTACTCTGCCAACTTTTGCCAGTGCACAGTGACACTCACATCTAGTGCAAACGTAGTGTACAGTGAAATAAAAGAACCCTTTTTTTACTGTAATCGAATGAATATCAGTTGCCTGCCTACAGGCGTGTGTGTGAGGCCTATTGCATCTACTCTGCCAACTTTTGCCAGTGCACAGTGACACTCATATCTGGTGCAACCGTAGTGTACAGTGACATAAAAGAACCCTTTTTTGACTGTAATCAATTGAATATCAGTTGCCTGCCTACAGGCGTGTGAGTGAGGCCTATTGCATCTAGTCTGCCAACTTTTGCCAGTGCACAGTGACACTCATATCTAGTGCAACCGTAGAGTACAGTGACATAAAATAATCCTTTTTTGACTGTAATCGATTGAATATCAGTTGCCTGCCTACAGGCGTGTGTGTGAGGCCTATTGCATCTACTCTGCCAACTTTTGCCAGTGAACAATCACACTCATATCTGGTGCAACCGTAGTGTACAGTGAACTAAAAGAAACCTTTTTTGACTGTAATCGATTGAATATCAGTTGCCTGCCTACAGGCGTGTGTGTGAGGCCTATTGCATCGAGTCTTCCAACTTTTGCCAGTGAACAGTGACACTCACATCTAGTGCAACCGTAGTGTACAGTGAAATAAAAGAACCCTTTTTTTACTGTAATCGATTGAATGTCATTTGCCTGCCTACAGTCGTGTGTGTGAGGCCTATTGCATCTACTCTGCCAACTTTTGCCAGTGCACAGTGACACTCATATCTAGTGCAACCGTAGTGTGCAGTGAAATAAAACAACCCTTTTTTGACTGTAATCGATTGAATATCAGTTGCCTGTTTACAGGCGTGTGTGTGAGGCCTATTGCATCGAGTCTTCCAACTTTTGCCAGTGAACAGTGACACTCACATTTAGTGCAACCGTAGTGTACAGTGAAATAAAAGAACCCTTTTTTTACTGTAATCGATTGAATATCCTTTGCCTGCCTACAGGCGTGTGTATGAGGCCTATTGCATCTACTCTGCCAACCTTAGCCAGTGCACAGTGTCACTCATATCTGGTGAAACCGTAGTGTACAGTTACATAAAAGAACCCTTTTTTGACTGTAATCGATTGAATATCAGTTGCCTGCCTACAGGCGTGTGTGTGAGGCCTATTGCATCTAGTCTGTCAACTTTTGCCAGTACACAGTGACACTCATATCTAGTGCAACCGTAGTGTACAGTGACATAAAAGTACCCTTTTTTGACTGTAATCGATTGAATAATAGTTGCCTGCCTACAGGCGTGTGTGTGAGGCCTATTGCATTTACTCTGCCAACTTTTGCCAGTGCACAGTGACCCTTATATCTGGTGCAACCGTGGTGTACAGTGACATAAAAGAACCCTTTTTTGACTGTAATCGATTGAATACCAGTTGCCTGCCTACAGGCGTATGTGTGAAGCCTATTGCATCTAGTCTGCCAACTTTTGCCAGTGCACAGTGACACTCACATCTAGTGCAACCGTAGTGTACAGTGAAATAAAAGAACCCTTTTTTTACTGTAATCGATTGAATATCAGTTGCCTGCCTACAGGCGTGTGTGTGAGGCCTATTGCATCTACTCTGCCAACTTTTGCCAGTGCACAGTGACACTCATATCTGGTGCAACCGTAGTGTACAGTGACATAAAAGAACCCTTTTTTGACTGTAATCAATTTAATATCAGTTGCCTGCCTACAGGTGTGTGTGTGAGGCCTATTGCATCTAGTCTGCCAACTTTTGCCAGTGCACAGTGACACTCACATCTGGTGCAACCGTAGAGTACAGTGACATAAAAATACCCTTTTTTTACTGTAATCAATTGAATATCAGTTGCCTGTCTACAGGCGTGTGTGTGAGGCCTATTGCATCTATTCCGCCAACTTTTGCCAGTGCACAGTGACACTCATATCTAGTGCAACCGTAGTGTGCAGTGAAATAAAACAACCCTTTTTTTACTGTAATCGATTAAATATCAGTTGCCTGCCTACAGGCGTGTGTGTGAGGCCTATTGCATCGAGTCTGTCAACTTTTGCCAGTGCACAGTGACACTCACATCTAGTGCAACCGTAGTGTACAGTGAAATAAAATAACCCTTTTTTTTACTGTAATCGATTGAATATCATTTGCCTGCCTACAGGCGTGTGTGTGAGGCCTATTGCATCTACTCTGCCAACTTTTGCCAGTGCACAATCACACTCATATCTGGTGCAACCGTAGTGTACAGTGAACTAAAATAAACCTTTTTTGACTGTAATCGATTGAATATCAGTTGCCTGCCTACAGGCGTGTGTGTGAGTCCTATTGCATCTAGTCTGCCAACTTTTGCCAGAGCACAGTGACACTCATATCTAGTGCAACCGTAGTGTGCAGTGAAATAAAACAACCCTTTTTTTACTGTAATCGATTAAATATCAGTTGCCTGCCTACAGGTGTGTGTGTGAGGCCTATTGCATCGAGTCTGTCAACTTTTGCCAGTGCACAGTGACACTCATATCTGGTGAAACCGTAGTGTACAGTTACATAAAAGAACCCTTTTTTGACTGTAATCAATTGAATATCAGTTGCCTGCCTACAGGCGTGTGTGTGAGGCCTATTGCATCTAGTCTGTCAACTTTTGCCAGTGCACAGTGACACTCATATCTAGTGCAACCGTAGTGTACAGTGACATAAAAGTACCCTTTTTTGACTGTAATCGATTGAATAATAGTTGCCTGCCTACAGGCGTGTGTGTGAGGCCTATTGCATTTACTCTGCCAACTTTTGCCAGTGCACAGTGACACTTATATCTAGTGCAACCGTGGTGTACAGTGACATAAAAGAACCCTTTTTTGACTGTAATCGATTGAATACCAGTTGCCTGCCTACAGGCGTATGTGTGAAGCCTATTGCATCTAGTCTGCCAACTTTTGCCAGTGCACAGTGACACTCACATCTAGTGCAACCGTAGTGAACAGTGACATAAAAGAACCCTTTTTTGACTGTAATCGATTGAATATCAGTTGCCTGCCTACAGGTGTGTGTGTGAGGCCTATTGCATCGAGTCTGTCAACTTTTGCCAGTGCACAGTGACACTCACATCTAGTGCAACCGTAGTGTACAGTGAAATAAAAGAACCCTTTTTTTTACTGTAATCGATTGAATATCATTTGCCTGCCTACAGGCGTGTGTGTGAGGCCTATTGCATCTACTCTGCCAACTTTTGCCAGTGCACAATCACACTCATATCTGGTGCAACCGTAGTGTACAGTGAACTAAAATAAACCTTTTTTGACTGTAATCGATTGAATATCAGTTGCCTGCCTACAGGCGTGTGTGTGAGTCCTATTGCATCTAGTCTGCCAACTTTTGCCAGTGCACAGTGACACTCATATCTAGTGCAACCGTAGTGTGCAGTGAAATAAAACAACCCTTTTTTTACTGTAATCGATTAAATATCAGTTGCCTGCCTACAGGTGTGTGTGTGAGGCCTATTGCATCGAGTCTGTCAACTTTTGCCAGTGCACAGTGACACTCATATCTGGTGAAACCGTAGTGTACAGTTACATAAAAGAACCCTTTTTTGACTGTAATCAATTCAATATCATTTGCCTGCCTACAGGCGTGTGTGTGAGGCCTATTGCATCTAGTCTGTCAACTTTTGCCAGTGCACAGTGACACTCATATCTAGTGCAACCGTAGTGTACAGTGACATAAAAGTACCCTTTTTTGACTGTAATCGATTGAATAATAGTTGCCTGCCTACAGGCGTGTGTGTGAGGCCTATTGCATTTACTCTGCCAACTTTTGCCAGTGCACAGTGACACTTATATCTGGTGCAACCGTGGTGTACAGTGACATAAAAGAACCCTTTTTTGACTGTAATCGATTGAATACCAGTTGCCTGCCTACAGGCGTATGTGTGAAGCCTATTGCATCTAGTCTGCCAACTTTTGCCAGTGCACAGTGACACTCACATCTAGTGCAACCGTAGTGTACAGTGAAATAAAAGAACCCTTTTTTTACTGTAATCGATTGAATATGAGTTGCCTGCCTACAGGCGTGTGTGTGAGGCCTATTGCATCTACTCTGCCAACTTTTGCCAGTGCACAGTGACACTCATATCTGGTGCAACCGTAGTGTACAGTGACATAAAAGAACCCTTTTTTGACTGTAATCGATTGAATATCAGTTGCCTGCCTACAGGTGTGTGTGTGAGGCCTATTGCATCTAGTCTGCCAACTTTTGCCAGTGCACAGTGACACTCACATCTGGTGCAACCGTAGAGTACAGTGACATAAAAATACCCTTTTTTTACTGTAATCAATTGAATATCAGTTGCCTGTCTACAGGCGTGTGTGTGAGGCCTATTGCATCTACTCTGCCAACTTTTGCCAGTGCACAATCACACTCATATCTGGTGCAACCGTAGTGTACAGTGAACTAAAAGAAACCTTTTTTGACTGTAATCGAATGAATATCAGTTGCCTGCCTACAGGCATGTGTGTGAGTCCTATTGCATCTAGTCTGCCAACTTTTGCCAGTGCACAGTGACACTCATATCTAGTGCAACCGTAGTGTGCAGTGAAATAAAACAACCCTTTTTTTACTGTAATCGATTAAATATCAGTTGCCTGCCTACAGGTGTGTGTGTGAGGCCTATTGCATCGAGTCTGTCAACTTTTGCCAGTGCACAGTGACACTCACATCTAGTGCAACCGTAGTGTACAGTGAAATAAAAGAACCCTTTTTTTTACTGTAATCGATTGAATATCATTTGCCTGCCTACAGGCGTGTGTGTGAGGCCTATTGCATCTACTCTGCCAACTTTTGCCAGTGCACAATCACACTCATATCTGGTGCAACTGTAGTGTACAGTGAACTAAAATAAACCTTTTTTGACTATAATCGATTGAATATCAGTTGCCTGCCTACAGGTGTGTGTGTGAGGCCTATTGCATCAAGTCTTCCAACTTTTGCCAGTGCACAGTGACACTCACATCTAGTGCAACCGTAGTGTACAGTGAAATAAAAGAACCCTTTTTTTACTGTAATCAATTGAATATCAGTTGCCTGCCTACAGGCGTGTGTGTGAGGCCTATTGCATCTACTCTGCCAACTTTAGCCAGTGCACAGTGTCACTCATATCTGGTGCAACCGTAGTGTACAATGACATAAAAGAACCCTTTATTGAATGTAATCGATTGAATATCAGTTGCCTGCCTACAGGCGTGTGTGTGAGGCCTATTGCATCTACTCTGCCAACTTTTGCCAGTGCACAGTGACACTCATATCTAGTGCAACCGTAGTGTACAGTGAAATAAAAGAACCCTTTTTTGACTGTAATCGATTGAATATCAGTTGCCTGCCTACAGGCGTGTGTGAGGCCTACTGCATCTACTCTACCAACTTTTGCCAGTGCACATTGACACTCATATCTGGTGCAACCGTGGTGTACAGTGGCATAAAAGAACCCTTTTTTGACTGTAATCGATTGAATACCAGTTGCCTGCCTACAGGCGTGTGTGTGAAGCCTATTGCATCTAGTCTGCCAACTTTTGCCAGTGCACAGTGACACTCACATCTAGTGCAACCGTAGTGTACAGTGAAATAAAAGAACCCTTTTTTTACTGTAATCGATTGAATATCAGTTGCCTGCCTACAGGCGTGTGTGTGAGGCCTAATGCATCTACTCTGCCAACTTTTGCCAGTGCACAGTGACATTCATATCTGGTGCAACCGTAGTGTACAGTGACATAAAAGAACCCTTTTTTGACTGTAATCGATTGAATATCAGTTGCCTGCCTACAGGTGTGTGTGTGAGGCCTATTGCATCTAGTCTGCCAACTTTTGCCAGTGCACAGTGACACTCACATCTGGTGCAACCGTAGAGTACAGTGACATAAAAATACCCTTTTTTTACTGTAATCAATTGAATATCAGTTGCCTGTCTACAGGCGTGTGTGTGAGGCCTATTGCATCTACTCTGCCAACTTTTGCCAGTGCACAATCACACTCATATCTGGTGCAACCGTAGTGTACAGTGAACTAAAAGAAACCTTTTTTGACTGTAATCGATTGAATATCAGTTGCCTGCCTACAGGCATGTGTGTGAGTCCTATTGCATCTAGTCTGCCAACTTTTGCCAGTGCACAGTGACACTTATATCTAGTGCAACCGTAGTGTGCAGTGAAATAAAACAACCCTTTTTTTACTGTAATCGATTAAATATCAGTTGCCTGCCTACAGGTGTGTGTGTGAGGCCTATTGCATCTAGTCTGCCAACTTTTGCCAGTGCACAGTGACACTCACATCTAGTGCAACCGTAGTGTACAGTGAAATAAAAGAACCCTTTTTTTTACTGTAATCGATTGAATATCATTTGCCTGCCTACAGGCGTGTGTGTGAGGCCTATTGCATCTACTCTGCCAACTTTTGCCAGTGCACAATCACACTCATATCTGGTGCAACTGTAGTGTACAGTGAACTAAAATAAACCTTTTTTGACTATAATCGATTGAATATCAGTTGCCTGCCTACAGGTGTGTGTGTGAGGCCTATTGCATCAAGTCTTCCAACTTTTGCCAGTGCACAGTGACACTCACATCTAGTGCAACCGTAGTGTACAGTGAAATAAAAGAACCCTTTTTTTACTGTAATCAATTGAATATCAGTTGCCTGCCTACAGGCGTGTGTGTGAGGCCTATTGCATCTACTCTGCCAACTTTAGCCAGTGCACAGTGTCACTCATATCTGGTGCAACCGTAGTGTACAATGACATAAAAGAACCCTTTATTGAATGTAATCGATTGAATATCAGTTGCCTGCCTACAGGCGTGTGTGTGAGGCCTATTGCATCTACTCTGCCAACTTTTGCCAGTGCACAGTGACACTCACATCTAGTGCAACCGTAGTGTACAGTGAAATAAAAGAACCCTTTTTTGACTGTAATCGATTGAATATCAGTTGCCTGCCTACAGGCGTGTGTGAGGCCTATTGCATCTACTCTGCCAACTTTTGCCAGTGCACAGTGACACTCATATCTGGTGCAACCGTGGTGTACAGTGGCATAAAAGAACCCTTTTTTGACTGTAATCGATTGAATACCAGTTGCCTGCCTACAGGCGTGTGTGTGAAGCCTATTGCACCTAGTCTGCCAACTTTTGCCAGTGCACAGTGACACTCACATCTAGTGCAACCGTTGTGTGCAGTGAAATAAAACAACCATTTTTTGACTGTAATCGATTGAATATCAGTTGCCTGCCTACAGGCGTGTGTGTGAGGCCTATTGCATCTACTCTGCCAACTTTTGCCAGTTCACAGTGACACTCATATCTGGTGGAACCGTAGTGTACAGTGACATAAAATAACCATTTTTTACTGTAATAGATTGAATATCAGTTGCCTGCCTACAAGCGTGTGTGTGAAGCCTATTGCATCTACTCTGCCAACTTTTGCCAGTGCACAGTGACACTCATATCTAGTGCAACCGTAGTGTGCAGTGAAATAAAACAACCCTTTTTTGACTGTAATCGATTGAATATCAGTTGCCTGCCTACAGGCGTGTGTGTGAGGCCTATTGCGTCTAGTCTGCCAACTTTTGCCAGTGCACAGTGACACTCATATCTAGTGCAACCGTAGTGTACAGTGAAATAAAAGAACCCTTCTTTTACTGTAATCGATTGAATATCAGTTGCCTGCCTACAGGCGTGTGTGTGAGGCCTATTGCATCTAGTCTGCCAACTTTTGCCAGTGCACAGTGACACTCATATCTAGTGCAACCGTAGTGTACAGTGAAATAAAATAACCCTTTTTTTACTGTAATCGATTGAATATCAGTTGCCTGCCTACAGGCGTGTGTGTGAGGCCTATTGCATCTACTCTGCCAACTTTTGCCAGTGCACAGTGACACTCACATCTAGTGCAACCGTAGTGTACAGTGAAATAAAAGAACCCTTTTTTGACTGTAATCGATTGAATATCAGTTGCCTGCCTACAGGCGTGTGTGTGAGGCCTATTGTATCTACTCTGCCAACTTTTGCCAGTGCACAGTGACACTCATATCTGGTGCAACCGTGGTGTACAGTGGCATAAAATAACCCTTTTTTGACTGTAATCGATTGAATACCAGTTGCCTGCCTACAGGCGTGTGTGTGAAGCCTATTTCATCTAGTCTGCCAACTTTTGCCAGTGCACAGTGACACTCACATCTAGTGCAAACGTAGTGTACAGTGAAATAAAAGAACCCTTTTTTTACTGTAATCGATTGAATATCAGTTGCCTGCCTACAGGCGTGTGTGTGAGGCCTATTGCATCTACTCTGCCAACTTTTGCCAGTGCACAGTGACACTCATATCTGGTGCAACTGTAGTGTACAGTGACATAAAACAACACTTTTTTGACTGTAATCGATTGAACATCAGTTGCCTGCCTACAGGCGTGTGTGTGAGGCCTATTGTATCTACTCTGCCAACTTTTGCCAGTGCACAATCACACTCATATCTGGTGCAACCGTAGTGTACAGTGAACTAAAAGAAACCTTTTTTGACTGTAATCGATTGAATATCAGTTGCCTGCCTACAGGCGTGTGTGTGAGGCCTATTGCATCGAGTCTTCCAACTTTTGCCAGTGAACAGTGACACTCACATCTAGTGCAACCGTAGTGTGCAGTGAAATAAAAGAACCCTTTTTTTACTGTAATCGATTGAATATCATTTGCCTGCCTACAGTCGTGTGTGTGAGGCCTATTGCATCTACTCTGCCAACTTTTGCCAGTGCACAGTGACACTCATATCTAGTGCAACCGTAGAGTACAGTGACATAAAATAATCCTTTTTTGACTGTAATCGATTGAATATCAGTTGCCTGCCTACCGGCGTGTGTGTGAGGCCTATTGCATCTACTCTGCCAACTTTTGCCAGTGAACAATCACACTCATATCTGGTGCAACCGTAGTGTACAGTGAACTAAAAGAAACCTTTTTTGACTGTAATCGATTGAATATCAGTTGCCTGCCTACAGGCGTGTGTGTGAGGCCTATTGCATCGAGTCTTCCAACTTTTGCCAGTGAACAGTGACACTCACATCTAGTGCAACCGTAGTGTACAGTGAAATAAAAGAACCCTTTTTTTACTGTAATCGATTGAATATCATTTGCCTGCCTACAGTCGTGTGTGTGAGGCCTATTGCATCTACTCTGCCAACTTTTGCCAGTGCACAGTGACACTCATATCTAGTGCAACCGTAGTGTGCAGTGAAATAAAACAACCCTTTTTTGACTGTAATCGATTAAATATCAGTTGACTGATTACAGGCGTGTGTGTGAGGCCTATTGCATCGAGTCTTCCAACTTTTGCCAGTGAACAGTAACACTCACATTTAGTGCAACCGTAGTGTACAGTGAAATAAAAGAACCCTTTTTTTACTGTAATCGATTGAATATCCTTTGCCTGCCTACAGGCGTGTGTGTGAGGCCTATTGCATCTACTCTGCCAACCTTAGCCAGTGCACAGTGTCACTCATATCTGGTGCAACCATAGTGTATAGTGACATTTAAGAACCCTTTTTTGACTGTAATCGATTGAATATCAGTTGCCAGCCTACAGGCGTGTGTGTGAGGCCTATTGCATCTACTCTGCCAAATTTTGCCAGTGCACAGTGACACTCACATCTAGTGCAAAAGTAGTGTACAGTAAAATAAAAGAACCCTTTTTTTACTGTAATCGAATGAATATCAGTTGCCTGCCTATAGGCGTGTGTGTGAGGCCTATTGCATCTACTCTGCCAACTTTTGCCAGTGCACAGTGACACTCATATCTGGTGCAACCGTAGTGTACAGTGACATAAAAGAACCCTTTTTTGACTGTAATCGATTGAATATCAGTTGCCTGCCTACAGGCGTGTGTGTGAGGCCTATTGCATCTAGTCTGCCAACTTTTGCCAGTGCACAGTGACACTCATATCTGGTGCAACCGTAGAGTACAGTGACATAAAATAATCCTTTTTTGACTGTAATCGATTGAATATCAGTTGCCTGCCTACAAGCATGTGTGTGAGGCCTATTGCATCTACTCTGCCAACTTTTGCCAGTGCACAATCACACTCATATCTGGTGCAACCGTAGTGTACAGTGAACTAAAAGAAACCTTTTTTGACTGTAATCGATTAAATATCAGTTGCCTGCCTACAGGTGTGTGTGTGAGGCCTATTGCATCTAGTCTGACAACTTTTGCCAGTGCACAGTGACACTCATATCTAGTGCAACCGTAGTGTACAGTGACATAAAAGTACCCTTTTTTGACTGTAATTGATTGAATATCAGTTGCATGTCTACAGGCGTGTGTGTGAGGCCTATTGCATCTACTCTGCCAACATTTGCCAGTGCACAATCACACTCATATCTGGTGCAACCGTAGTGTACAGTGAACTAAAAGAAACCTTTTTTGACTGTAATCGATTGAATATCAGTTGCCTGCCTACAGGCGTGTGTGTGAGTCCTATTGCATCTAATCTGCCAACTTTTGCCAGTGCACAGTGACACTTATATCTAGTGCAACCGTAGTGTACAGTGAAATAAAAGAACCCTTTTTTACTGTAATCGATTGAATATCATTTGCCTGCCTACAGGTGTGTGTGTGAGGCCTATTGCATCTACTCTGCCAACTTTTGCCAGTGCACAGTGACACTCATATCTGGTGAAACCGTAGTGTACAGTTACATAAAAGAACCCTTTTTTGACTGTAATCAATTGAATATCAGTTGCCTGCCTACAGGCGTGTGTGTGAGGCCTATTGCATCTAGTCTGTCAACTTTTGCCAGTGCACAGTGACACTCATATCTAGTGCAACCGTAGTGTACAGTGACATAAAAGTACCCTTTTTTGACTGTAATCGATTGAATAATAGTTGCCTGCCTACAGGCGTGTGTGTGAGGCCTATTGCATTTACTCTGCCAACTTTTGCCAGTGCACAGTGACACTTATATCTGGTGCAACCGTGGTGTACAGTGACATAAAAGAACCCTTTTTTGACTGTAATCGATTGAATACCAGTTGCCTGCCTACAGGCGTATGTGTGAAGCCTATTGCATCTAGTCTGCCAACTTTTGCCAGTGCACAGTGACACTCACATCTAGTGCAACCGTAGTGTACAGTGAAAAAAAAGAACCCTTTTTTTACTGTAATCGATTGAATATCAGTTGCCTGCCTACAGGCGTGTGTGTGAGGCCTATTGCATCTAGTCTGCCAACTTTTGCCAGTGCACAGTGACACTCATATCTGGTGCAACCGTAGTGTACAGTGACATAAAAGAACCCTTTTTTGACTGTAATCGATTGAATATCAGTTGCCTGCCTACAGGTGTGTGTGTGAGGCCTATTGCATCTAGTCTGCCAACTTTTGCCAGTGCACAGTGACACTCACATCTGGTGCAACCGTAGAGTACAGTGACATAAAAATACCCTTTTTTTACTGTAATCAATTGAATATCAGTTGCCTGTCTACAGGCGTGTGTGTGAGGCCTATTGCATCTAATCTGCCAACTTTTGCCAGTGCACAATCACACTCATATCTGGTGCAACCGTAGTGTACAGTGAACTAAAAGAAACCTTTTTTGACTGTAATCGATTGAATATCAGTTGCCTGCCTACATGCGTGTGTGTGAGTCCTATTGCATCTAGTCTGCCAACTTTTGCCAGTGCACAGTGACACTCATATCTAGTGCAACCGTAGTGTGCAGTGAAATAAAACAACCCTTTTTTTACTGTAATCGATTAAATATCAGTTGCCTGCCTACAGGTGTGTGTGTGAGGCCTATTGCATCGAGTCTGTCAACTTTTGCCAGTGCACAGTGACACTCACATCTAGTGCAACCGTAGTGTACAGTGAAATAAAAGAACCCTTTTTTTTACTGTAATCGATTGAATATCATTTGCCTGCCTACAGGCGTGTGTGTGAGGCCTATTGCATCTACTCTGCCAACTTTTGCCAGTGCACAATCACACTCATATCTGGTGCAACCGTAGTGTACAGTGAACTAAAATAAACCTTTTTTGACTGTAATCGATTGAATATCAGTTGCCTGCCTACAGGCGTGTGTGTGAGTCCTATTGCATCTAGTCTGCCAACTTTTGCCAGTGCACAGTGACACTCATATCTAGTGCAACCGTAGTGTGCAGTGAAATAAAACAACCCTTTTTTTACTGTAATCGATTAAATATCAGTTGCCTGCCTACAGGTGTGTGTGTGAGGCCTATTGCATCGAGTCTATCAACTTTAGCCAGTGCACAGTGACACTCATATCTGGTGAAACCGTAGTGTACAGTTACATAAAAGAACCCTTTTTTGACTGTAATCAATTGAATATCAGTTGCCTGCCTACAGGCGTGTGTGTGAGGCCTATTGCATCTAGTCTGTCAACTTTTGCCAGTGCACAGTGACACTCATATCTAGTGCAACCGTAGTGTACAGTGACATAAAAGTACCCTTTTTTGACTGTAATCGATTGAATAATAGTTGCCTGCCTACAGGCGTGTGTGTGAGGCCTATTGCATTTACTCTGCCAACTTTTGCCAGTGCACAGTGACACTTATATCTGGTGCAACCGTGGTGTACAGTGACATAAAAGAACCCTTTTTTGACTGTAATCTATTGAATACCAGTTGCCTGCCTACAGGCGTATGTGTGAAGCCTATTGCATCTAGTCTGCCAACTTTTGCCAGTGCACAGTGACACTCACATCTAGTGCAACCGTAGTGTACAGTGAAATAAAAGAACCCTTTTTTTACTGTAATCGATTGAATATCAGTTGCCTGCCTACAGGCGTGTGTGTGAGGCCTATTGCATCTACTCTGCCAACTTTTGCCAGTGCACAGTGACACTCATATCTGGTGCAACCGTAGTGTACAGTGACATAAAAGAACCCTTTTTTGACTGTAATCGATTGAATATCAGTTGCCTGCCTACAGGTGTGTGTGTGAGGCCTATTGCATCTAGTCTGCCAACTTTTGCCAATGCACAGTGACACTCACATCTGGTGCAACCGTAGAGTACAGTGACATAAAAATACCCTTTTTTTACTGTAATCAATTGAATATCAGTTGCCTGTCTACAGGCGTGTGTGTGAGGCCTATTGCATCTACTCTGCCAACTTTTGCCAGTGCACAATCACACTCATATCTGGTGCAACCGTAGTGTACAGTGAGCTAAAAGAAACCTTTTTTGACTGTAATCGATTGAATATCAGTTGCCTGCCTACAGGCATGTGTGTGAGTCCTATTGCATCTAGTCTGCCAACTTTTGCCAGTGCACAGTGACACTCATATCTAGTGCAACCGTAGTGTGCAGTGAAATAAAACAACCCTTTTTTTACTGTAATCGATTAAATATCAGTTGCCTGCCTACAGGTGTGTGTGTGAGGCCTATTGCATCGAGTCTGTCAACTTTTGCCAGTGCACAGTGACACTCACATCTAGTGCAACCGTAGTGTACAGTGAAATAAAAGAACCCTTTTTTTTACTGTAATCGATTGAATATCATTTGCCTGCCTACAGGCGTGTGTGTGAGGCCTATTGCATCTACTCTGCCAACTTTTGCCAGTGCACCATCACACTCATATCTGGTGCAACCGTAGTGTACAGTGAACTAAAATAAACCTTTTTTGACTATAATCGATTGAATATCAGTTGCCTGCCTACAGGTGTGTGTGTGAGGCCTATTGCATCGAGTCTTCCAACTTTTGCCAGTGCACAGTGACACTCACATCTAGTGCAACCGTAGTGTACAGTGAAATAAAAGAACCCTTTTTTTACTGTAATCAATTGAATATCAGTTGCCTGCCTACAGGCGTGTGTGTGAGGCCTATTGCATCTACTCTGCCAACTTTAGCCAGTGCACAGTGTCACTCATATCTGGTGCAACCGTAGTGTACAATGACATAAAAGAACCCTTTATTGAATATAATCGATTGAATATCAGTTGCCTGCCTACAGGCGTGTGTGTGAGGCCTATTGCATCTACTCTGCCAACTTTTGCCAGTGCACAGTGACACTCACATCTAGTGCAACCGTAGTGTACAGTGAAATAAAAGAACCCTTTTTTGACTGTAATCGATTGAATATCAGTTGCCTGCCTACAGGCGTGTGTGAGGCCTATTGCATCTACTCTGCCAACTTTTGCCAGTGCACAGTGACACTCATATCTGGTGCAACCGTGGTGTACAGTGGCATAAAAGAACCCATTTTTGACTGTAATCGATTGAATACCAGTTGCCTGCCTACAGGCGTGTGTGTGAAGCCTATTGCATCTAGTCTGCCAACTTTTGCCAGTGCACAGTGACACTCACATCTAGTGCAACCGTAGTGTACAGTGAAATAAAAGAACCCTTTTTTTTACTGTAATCGATTGAATATCATTTGCCTGCCTACAGGCGTGTGTGTGAGGCCTATTGCATCTACTCTGCCAACTTTTGCCAGTGCACAATCACACTCATATCTGGTGCAACCGTAGTGTACAGTGAACTAAAATAAACCTTTTTTGACTATAATCGATTGAATATCAGTTGCCTGCCTACAGGTGTGTGTGTGAGGCCTATTGCATCGAGTCTTCCAACTTTTGCCAGTGCACAGTGACACTCACATCTAGTGCAACCGTAGTGTACAGTGAAATAAAAGAACCCTTTTTTTACTGTAATCAATTGAATATCAGTTGCCTGCCTACAGGCGTGTGTGTGAGGCCTATTGCATCTACTCTGCCAACTTTAGCCAGTGCACAGTGTCACTCATATCTGGTGCAACCGTAGTGTACAATGACATAAAAGAACCCTTTTTTGACTGTAATCGATTGAATATCAGTTGCCTGCCTACAGGCGTGTGTGTGAGGCCTATTGCATCTAGTCTGCCAACTTTTGCCAGTGCACAGTGACACTCACATCTAGTGCAAACGTAGTGTACAGTGAAATAAAAGAACCCTTTTTTGACTGTAATCGATTGAATATCAGTTGCCTGTCTACAGGCGTGTGTGTGAGGCCTATTGCATCGAGTCTGCCAACTTTTGCCAGTGCACAGTGACACTCACATCTAGTGCAACCGTAGTGTACAGTGAAATAAAAGAACCCTTTTTTTTACTGTAATCGATTGAATATCATTTGCCTGCCTACAGGTGTGTGTGTGAGGCCTATTGCATCTACTCTGCCAACTTTTGCCAGTGCACAGTGACTTTCATATCTGGTGCAAACGTAGTGTACAGTGACATAAAAGAACCCTTTTTTGACTGTAATCGATTGAATATCAGTTGCCTGCCTACAGGCGTGTGTGTGAGGCCTATTGCATCTACTCTGCCAACTTTTGCCAGTGCACAGTGACACTCATATCTGGTGCAAACGTAGTGTACAGTGACATAAAAGAACCCTTTTTTGACTGTAATCGATTGAATATCAGTTGCCTGCCTACAGGCGTGTGTGTGAGGCCTATTGCATCTACTCTGCCAACTTTTGCCAGTGCACAATGTCACTCATATCTGATGCAACCGTAGTTTACAGTGACATAAAATAACCCTTATTTGACTGTAATCGATTGAATATCAGTTGCCTGCCTACAGGCGTGTGTGTGAGGCCTATTGCATCTAGTCTGCCAACTTTTGCCAGTGCACAGTGACACTCATATCTAGTGCAACCGTAGCGTACAGTGACATAAAAGTAACCTTTTTTGACTGTAATCGATTGAATATCAGTTGCCTGTCTACAGGCGTGTGTGACGCCTATTGCATCTACTCTGCCAACTTTTGCCAGTGCACAGTGACACTCATATCTGGTGAAACCGTAGTGTACAGTTACATAAAAGAACCCTTTTTTGACTGTAATCGATTGAATAATAGTTGCCTGCCTACAGGCGTGTGTGTGAGGCCTATTGCATCTACTCTGCCAACTTTTGCCAGTGCACAGTGACACTCATATCTGGTGCAACCGTAGTGTACAGTGACATAAAAGAACCCTTTTTTGACTGTAATCGATTGAATATCAGTTGCCTGCCTACAGGTGTGTGTGTGAGGCCTATTGCATCTAGTCTGCCAACTTTTGCCAGTTCACAGTGACACTCACATCTGGTGCAACCGTAGAGTACAGTGACATAAAATAACCCTTTTTTGACTGTAATCGATTGAATATTAAGTTGCCTGTCTACAGGCGTGTGTGTGAGGCCTATTGCATCTACTCTGCCAACTTTTGCCAGTGCACAATCACACTCATATCTGTTGCAACCGTAGTGTACAGTGAACTAAAAGAAACCTTTTTTGACTGTAATCGATTGAATATCAGTTGCCTGCCTACAGGTGTGTGTGTGAGGCCTATTGCATCGAGTCATCCAACTTTTGCCAGTGAACAGTGACACTCACATCTAGTGCAACCGTAGTGTACAGTGAAATAAAATAACCCTTTTTTACTGTAATCAATTGAATATCAGTTGCCTGCCTACAGGCGTGTGTGTGAGGCCTATTGCATCTACTCTGCCAACTTTAGCCAGTGCACAGTGTCACTCATATCTGGTGCAACCGTAGTGTACAGTGAAATAAAATAACCCTTTTTTACTGTAATCAATTGAATATCAGTTGCCTGCCTACAGGCGTGTGTGTGAGGCCTATTGCATCTACTCTGCCAACTTTAGCCAGTGCACAGTGTCACTCATATCTGGTGCAACCGTAGTGTACAGTGACATAAAAATACCCTTTTTTTACTGTAATCAATTGAATATCAGTTGCCTGTCTACAGGCGTGTGTGTGAGGCCTATTGCATCTACTCTGCCAACTTTTGCCAGTGCACAATCACACTCATATCTGGTGCAACCGTAGTGTACAGTGAACTAAAAGAAACCTTTTTTGACTGTAATCGATTGAATATCAGTTGCCTGCCTACAGGCGTGTGTGTGAGTCCTATTGCATCTAGTCTGCCAACTTTTGCCAGTGCACAGTGACACTCATATCTAGTGCAACCGTAGTGTGCAGTGAAATAAAACAACCCTTTTTTTACTGTAATCGATTAAATATCAGTTGCCTGCCTACAGGTGTGTGTGTGAGGCCTATTGCATCGAGTCTGTCAACTTTTGCCAGTGCACAGTGACACTCACATCTAGTGCAACCGTAGTGTACAGTGAAATAAAAGAACCCTTTTTTTTACTGTAATCGATTGAATATCAGTTGCCTGTCTACAGGCGTGTGTGACGCCTATTGCATCTACTCTGCCAACTTTTGCCAGTGCACAGTGACACTCATATCTGGTGTCACAGTAGCTTGCATGCATAGTACCACTAATCGTAAAAAAAATGACAGGCAGAGGCAGGCCACCCTGCAGGGGCCGTCGTGGTCATGGTGCTGTGATTCCCTTTGGCCCTAGAATAATGCCCAGTTTTCAGAGGTAACGTACCCTGAACTTGAAAAGTTCTGAGGACATGGTTGCCTGGCTAACACAGGACACCCAATCTTCTACAGCTTCCATTTGGAACCTAGACGCACCATCCTCCTCAAGCTTAGCTTCGAGCACCTCTCCAGTTACCATTCGCCCGCCTGCCGCCACCACCAACACTAGCACCACAGCCGCTTCACTTGATCCGTCAGCAGAGTTATTTACACATCCGTTGGAAGAAATGAGTGATGCACAAACATTAGTGCCAGAGGATGTAGATAACAGGGATATGTCCCAGTCAGGCAGCATTACACACATGGACGTACGGTCTGATGATGATGATGATGATGTTGTACCCGGTGCTGCTTCCTTTGTTGAGTTATCAGATACAAGTGAAGCAGTTGATGATGACGATGCGTCCGTGGATGTCATGTGGGTGCCCGCTATAAGAGAAGAAGAACAGGAGGAAATTTCAGATGGGGAGACAGAAAGTAGGAGCAGACAAATTGGAAGCAGCGTGAGGCTGTCGAAAGTAGCTAGTGGCACAGTCAGACAGCATGCATCGGCACCCGGGGTCAGCCAGACAGCACGCCAGTCAACGCATGCTGTTGCCACCACCAGAATGCCTTCATTGCAGAGCTCACCAGTGTGGCAATTTTTTCGTGTGTCTGCCTGTGACAACAGTGATGCCATTTGCAACCTGTGCGATAAGAAACTGAGTCGTGGGAAGTCCAACACCCACCTAGGTACAACTTCTTTGCGAAGGCACATGATGTCACATCACAAACGCCAATGGGATCAACACATGAGTACAAGCAGCACACAAAGTCAAAGCCACCATCCTCCTCCTGGTCCAGCATCTTCAGCCACGTCAACCACTGCTGCCCTGCTTGCCCCTCTCAACTATCCGCCACTCAATGTCTCGCCCTGAGCAGTCCCTGCTCATCTGCCCACAGTCAGGTGTCTGTCAAGGACATGTTTGAGCGTAAGAAGCCAATGTCACAAAGTCACCCCCTTGCCCGGCAACTGACAGCTGGCTTGTCTGAACTCTTAGCCCGCCAGCTTTTACCATACAAGCTGGTGGAGTCTGAGGCGTTCAAAAAATTAGTAGCTATTGGGACACCGCAGTGGAAGGTACCAGGCCGAAATTTATTTGCACAAAAGGCAATCCCCAACCTGTACTCAATTGTGCAAAAGGAAGTAATGGCATCTCTGGCACACAGTGTTGGGGCAAGGGTCCACCTGACCATGGATACCTGGTCTGCAAAGCATGGTCAGGGCAGGTATATCACCTACACTGCGCATTGGGTAAACCTGGTGACGGCTGCCAAGCATGGAATACGTGGCTCTGCAGAGAAGTTGGTGACACCGCCACGACTTGCAGGCAGGCCTGCTGCCACCTCCTCTACTCCTCCTACTCCATCCTCTTCCATAACCTCCTCGGCTGAGTCCTCTTCTGCTGCTGCTATGTCTTGCTCCACATCAACGGCACCCCCCCCCCCCCCAGCTCCACAGGTACTATTCCACATCCCAGATACGGCAGTGTCACGCCGTCTTGGGGTTGACTTGCCTGAAAGCAGAGAGTCACACCGAACCAGCACTCCTGTCCGCCCTGAATACACAGATGGATCAGTGGCTGACTCCGCACCAACTGGAGATCGGCAAATTGGTTTGTGACAACGGAAGAAATTTGTTGGCGGCATTGAATTTGGGCAAGTTGACACATGTGCCGTGCATGGCACATGTGTGTAATCTGATTGTACAATGCTTTGTGCATAAGCACCCAGGCTTACAGGACGTCCTGAAGCAGGCCAGGAAGGTGTGTGCCCATTCCAGGCGTTCCTACATGGCCATGGCGCACTTTACAGATATCCAGCGGCGAAACAACATGCCAGCGAGGCGCTTGATTTTAGACAGCCCGACACATTGGAATTCAACACTCCTAATGTTTGACACCCTGCTCCAACAAGAAAAGGCCGTTAACGAGTATTTGTATGACCGGGGTGCTAGGACAGCCTCTGCGCAGCTTGGGATTTTTTTGCAACGTTACTGGACGCTCATGCGCAATGCCTGTAGGCTTATGCATCCTTTTGAGGAGGTGACAAACCTTGTCAGTCACAACCAGGGCACCATCAGCGACATCATACCATTTGTTTTCTTCCTGGAGCGTGCCCTGCGAAGAGTGCTGGATCAGGCCATAGATGAGCGTGAAGAGGAAGAGTTGTGGTCACCATCACCGCCAGAAACAGCCTTATCAGCATCGCTTGCTGGACCTGCGTTAATGCTGGAAGACGATTGTGAGAAAGAGGAGTCAGAGGAGGAATGTGGCTTTGAGGAGGAGGAGGAAGACCAACCGCAACAGGCATCCCAGGGTGCTCATTGTCAACTATCTGGTACCAGTGGTGTTGTACGTGGCTGAGGGGAAGAACATACCTTCAGTGAGATCACTGAGGACAAGGATCGGGACATGACTAGCTCTGCATCCAACCTTGTGCAAATGGGGTCTTTCATGCTGTCGTGCCTGTTGAGGGACCCTCGTATAAAAAGGATGAAAGAGAACGACCTGTACTGGGTGTGCACGCTACTAGACCCCCGGTATAAGCAGAAAGTGCCTGAAATTTTACCGAATTACCACAAGTCGGAAAGGATGCAGCACTACCAAAATAAATTAAAAAGTATGCTTTACACAGAGTTTAAGGGTGATGTCACAGCACAAAGGCAATTTAACAGCGGAAGAGGTGAACATAATCCTACTCCTCCCACGACCACGCCGGCAAGGAGAGGACGCTTTACAGACGTGTTGTTGATGGAGGACATGCAGAGGTTTTTAAGTCCTATGCATCGCCACAGCTCTTCGGGGTACACCCTCAGAGAACGACTCGACAGTCAGGTAACAGACTACCTCGCCATAACTACAGATATCGACACTATGAGGAGCGATGAACCCCTTGACTACTGGGTGTGCACGCTTGCGCTGTGGCCTGAGCTATCCCAATTTGCCATAGAACTTCTGTCCTGCCCCGCTTCAAGTGTCCTGTCAGAAAGGACCTTCAGTGCAGCAGGAGGTTTTGTCACTGATAAGAGAAGTCGCCTAGGTCAAAAAAGTCTAGATTACCTCATATTTATTAAGATGAATGAGGGATGGATCCCGAAGGGACTGACAATGGGCGATACATTCGATTAAAAAAGGCCTGATAGATGAGCTGCCTTGAGCTAATAATGATCCACACGCTGCTGTATTTTATCCCTGAATGCCGGATAACTTGCGTGACTTATCCGCCACCAACTAGGGTTCAAGACGCAATGTTTTAGGGCACTTTCTGCCTGGCAAACTAACATCAATTTTTCTGGTCGCTGCAACAATACCTAATTTTTGCATTTACATTTTTTTTATTTTAGAAGGCGTACAGCATGTAATAAAAAATAAAGCATTTTTGAACAGTCTTGCATAACAGTTGTGCAAAAATACATATTTACAATAGAGACATTTTGTGAAAGTTAGCTGGCTATTCCTTCTTATCTTTACTTTTTAGATTAATAATTTTTCCTTTTTTTTACTGTGATTGCAATTTAAGAGATACCTAAAACATGGTAAAACAGACAATAGTAAAGAGTATATCTGCAGGAAACACCAAAGTCCTATTAGCTATCATCCCTCCAGCAGTATTAGCTTATTATTTACAATATCTAACCTGGGCAATCACCCTTGGGTTACCCTAGGGCAGGCTTCAGTGAGCGACCTCTCCTTTCCTGGGATGATTTTGCCGCCGGTTGCTTCTGAAGGGTCTCCAGGGCTCCCCCACTCGGGTCCTTCCCCCAGTGTCGCTTCAACCAGTAACAAATGTTTTATATTTGTAAAGCGACCCAATGATCCCCCTTGATAGAGGTTTATCTTTACAAATTTTGGAGAACCAATTTAAGACCGGTGTCCTTGTTTCTGGGTCAGGGAGTGTGTGAAATGTCTCAGCCTACAGTAATTGTAATGTTCTGACAGCGGTAGCTCATGCTTGTCCTTCAGTTCCTCATAGGTGAGCATCTGGCCCTTTACTAACCAGTCTCCCAGTCTATCTAGTTTGCTTGACCTCCACCAGTGTTGTGATGTTGTGCTCATGTGTTTCGGGGCCTGAGGGTGGTCAAGAATTGGGGTCATTTGGGTGGATCCAGGGAACAAACCCGTGTGTATCTTGGCCCATTTCCAGTATGATAGTGAGTGTCTGATTAGGGGGTTTAGCGATTTTTTAAGGCTCTGAGGCAATTCTGATAGCCAAGCCACCTTGTCCCAGGTTAAGGGCCTTAAAGTGTGGTTCTATAAATACACACAGGCCGGTTGATGACATATAGAATGTGCTATTGGGAGGAAAGATAGGTGACGGAACAGGTATTAAACTGATAGGAATGAGTATTACAACTTAATACCACTCTCCTATCTGGTGGCACCTAGATTGCATGTGCAGTGCCCCAAATTTGAAGTAGGAGGTCGGACCAAGCATCTTTTTCCATCTCCCTGTTCCAAAAATCTATGCCATATACACGTCCCTTGATAGGTAACGTAACAGGTATTAAACTGATAGGAATGAGTATTACAACTTAATACAACTCTCCTATCTGGTGGCACCTTAGATTGCACGTGCATTGCCCCAAATTCAAAGTAGGAGGTCCGACCAAGCATCTTTTTCCATCTCCCTGTTCCAAAAATCCATGCCATATACACGTCCCCTGATAGGTAACGTAACAGGTATTAAACTGATAGGAATGAGTATTACAACGTAATACAACTGTCCTATCTGGTGGCACCTTAGATTGCATGTGCAGTGCCCCAAATTCGAAGTAGGAGGTCCAACCAAGCATCTTTTTCCATCTCCCTGTTCCAAAAATCCATGCCATATACACGTCCCCTGATAGGTAACGTAACAGGTATTAAACTGATAGGAATGAGTATTACAACTTAATACAACTCTCCCATCTGGTGGCACCTTAGAGTGCACGTGCAGTGCCCCAAATTCGAAGTGGGAGGTCCAACCAAGCATCTTTTTCCATTTCCCTGTTCCAAAAATCCATGCCATATACACATCCCCTGATAGGTAATGTAACAGGTATTAAACTGATAGGAATGAGTATTACAACTTAATACCACTCTCCTATCTGGTGGCACATTAGATTGCACTTGCAGTGCCCCAAATTCAAATTAGGAGGTCCGACCAAGCATCTTTTTCCATCTCCCTGTTCCAAAAATCAATGCCATATACACGTCCCCTGATAGGTAACGTAACAGGTATTAAACTGATAGGAATGAGTATTACAACTTAATACAACTCTCCTATCTGGTGGCACCTTAGATTGCACGTGCAGTGCCCCAAATTCGAAGTAGGAGGTCCAACCAAGCATCTTTTTCCATCTCCCTGTTCCAAAAATCCATGCCATATACACGTCCCCTGATAGGTAACGTAACAGGTATTAAACTGATAGGAATGAGTATTACAACTTAATACAACTCTCCTATCTGGTGGCACCTTAGATTGCACTTGCAGTGCCCCAAATTAGAAGTAGGAGGTCCAACCAAGCATCTTTTTCCATCTCCCTGTTCCAAAAAACCATGCCATATACACGTCCCCTGATAGGTAACGTAACAGGTATTAAACTGATAGGAACTTAATACAACTCTCCTATCTGTTGGCACCTTAGATTGCACATGTAGTGCCCCAAATTCGAAGTAGGAGGTCCGACCAAGCATCTTTTTCCATCTCCCTGTTCCAAAAATCCATGCCATATACACGTCCCCTAATAGTGGACGTAACAGGGATTAAACCGAAAGGGATAGTACTACTTAACAGTACACACCTTATAATAACGCAGACAGAGGCAACGCGTATAATGTTCCATGTTGTGCAGTGGAAGCCCCCAGACTCTGACCTGTGTATAATATTCCATGCTGGGCAGTGGAAGCCCCCAGACTCTGACCTGTGTATAATATTCCATGCTGGGCAGTGGAAGCCCCCAGACTCTGACCTGTGTATAATATTCCATGCTGGGCAGTGGAAGCCCCCAGACCCTGACCTGTGTATAATATTCCATGCTGGGCAGTGGAAGCCCCCAGACTCTGACCTGTGTATAATCTTTGATGCTGGGCAGTGGAAGCCCCCAGACTCTGGGAGTCTGAAGAAGAGGAGTCAGAGGAGGAAGGTGGCTTTGAGGAGGTGGAAGACCAAACACAGCAGGCGTCCCAGGGGGCTTGTTATCCCCTTTCAGGGACCCTTGGTCGCTGGATGGAGGAAGAGACATTCAATGACATCAGTGAGGACAAGGAACGAGACAGGGCTAGCTTGGTATCCAACCTTGTGCAAATGGGAAGTTTGCGGTTGTGCAAAGGGACTGTTTGCGGTTGTTTGCGGTGCATTAAACCGGGATATTGGTCTGTTACTGTGAAACGGGTGTAACCCTTGCACTACGTGATCGATACAACATCATACCTGATGTTTTAAAGCATGTTATTCCAAACAATTTAGGAATGTTAGGTGATTTATACCTTTATGGCTTAAAACCAGACTCTGCATCAACTATGTATTTTTCCGTGGGAGTTTTGCCATGGACCCCCCTCCGGCATGCCACAGTCCAGATGTTAGTCCCATTGAAACAACTTTTCCATCACTATTGTGGCCAGAAAGAGTCCCTGTGGCTTGGCTTGCTGGGCGGAGACCGGAAGTGATGTAGTTTGCCGCGAATAGCGGCTGGAGGTCAATGGAGGCAGCTACTCTCCTGCCTGAGGTAACAGGCGCCTGAGAGAGAGGAATTATAAAGTTCCCTTAGCCCTTTCAGCCTCAGTCGAAATTGCATAGCCCCCATTTACCACTCAGGAGCAGGAGCACCAAATGAAGGGGGCTAATATAGCCCAGAATACCATCACAGTGAATCTGCAGGTCTGGGAGAAAGAGGAGCTGAGATCTCCAGTGTGCAAGTTCTAATAGCGCTATCAAGTGGAGCAACAAACTCTGGAGACTCAGGACTCACACTGTGAGACTTCAGATGGCTGGCAGGCTGAGGAAGGCAGTGGGGTGTGAGTGATGGGATTGATATTAGTCCCTGGGGCACTCCCATTATAACAAAATACACTGTTTATGATATCTTATGCCTGAACACATATCATAAAGGGAACTCCTGTATCTTAAAAATATATCCAGACATAAGCAAGAAACTGTAGAAGGAAAGGACTATAATGGTGAGTGAGTGGCTTTTCATTTTCTGGGATATTTCACATGGCTGACTGAAATGCTGATTGATTTGGTAACAGCTTTCTTAAAGAAACAGAGCCATATAAAAAAAAGCAACAATATTTGAGAGGACTTTCAGCCTCAGGCGAAATTGTATAGCCCCCACTCACCACTCAGGAGCAGGAGTACCAAACGAAGGGGGCTAATATAGCCCAGAATACCAACTCAGTAAATCTGCAGGTCTGGGAGAAAGAGGAGCTGAGATCTCCAGGGTGCAACATCTAATAGCACTATCAAGTGGAGCAACAAACTGTAGAGACTCAGGACTCACACTGTGAGACATCAGGTGGCTGGCAGGCTGAGGAAGGCAGTGGGGGGTGAGTGATGGGATTGATATTAGTCCCTGGGGCACTCCCATTATAACAAAATATGCTGTATATGATATTTTATGCCTGAACACATATCATAAAGGGAACTCCTGTATCTTAAAAACATATCCCGACATAAGCAAGAAACTGTAGAAGGAAAGGACTAAATAATGGTGAGTGGGTGGCTTTTTATTTTCTGGCATATTTCACATGGCTGACTGAAATGCTGACTGATATGGTAACAGCTTTCTTAAAGGAACAGAGCCAGATAAAAAAAAAAAAGCAACGTTATATGTCTTGTATAGTTACTGACGGAAATACAAAGAATCAGAATCAATGTTATCAGAGATATTTGCATATTTGTATATCTTTCTTTACTGTTAGTATAGTAACTGAGCACGTTTATTGTCCTTATCTGGAAACAAAACGGAAGAGGGAAAGAAAAGAGAGGAATAGCAAGCTTATATAAGGGTATCTGTGTCAAAGTACTGGAATAAATATACATTGCATCTACAACTCAGGATGAGGAACTCTAAAAATAAAGATAAGAAAGAGAAGAAACTTCAAAAAATTGATAATATGTTTTTGCCGAAACTAGAATCAAATGAAAAAGGGAAATGGGGAATGGAGTCATCTGAGACAGATCAAACTCCAGATTTGACCCCGAACCAAAGTCTGGGCAGTATAGAAGATAATACTGTGATAAGAGAAAAATCACCAGAGGTGGAAGAGCTACTAACGGTGACTAGAATGAAAACCTTATTAGAGGAGTTCCAGCTTAAATTTCTGACAGAAATTAAAGAACAAATAATTTCTAACACTAAGGCCATTAAGGACTGCGTCACTAAAGTCACGGCCATAGAAATAGTAATGGACAAACAAATAATGGAAAATAACACGCTTCAGACACAGAATAAAAAACTAAAAGAAAAAATACAAGATTTAACAAATAAGATTTCCAGCCTGGAAGATAGATCTAAAAGGAATAATATACGAATAAAAATAATTTCAGAAGATCTTAAAGACACAGATTTGACAAAATATATAATAAAGCTCCTCTCCTCGCTAGTTCCAGATTTTGAGACAGTACCAAACAAATTTTTATCTATTGCATAGAATTCAGACATCAGGAAAAAAAGAGAATGGAAGACCTAGAGATGTCATGGTCAAAGTTCATTTGTTGAATTATAAAGAAGACATTATGCGTGCAAGCTATAGAGAGAAGATCTTGAAACCACCATATCAGAACATCCAAATATTTGGGGATATATCAGCATACACGCTAAATAAACGTAAAGAATATTCTACAATAACTTTGGCGCTGAGAAAAGAAAATATACGCTATAAATGGATATTTCCACAGGGTCTTGCAATAATTAAAGACGCCAGATGGTATAGAATTCCCTCAGTCAAAGAGGGAACAGATTGCCTGAGGAATTGGAAGATCTATCTAGAAGAGTGATACCTGATCCTCACGATAGAGGATAATTGCAGCTTCTGATAATTGGATTTTAAAATGTTTTTTTTTTTTTTTTTTTTTTTAGATCACTCCTTTTCATCTTTCCTTTATATGGTGTTCTCCCCCCCTACATCCGTCCCCTCCGCCCCTCCAATATGTCATAAAAATGTAAGGAGGGAAGAGAAGTAGATCCCTCGGATGAGAGCTTAGGTAATTTTATAATAATGGTAAAAATCTATGCACTTTTTAGATTAATTAACCAATAAAGGTTTTAAAAAATCTCCTGCCTTTACAATAGGTAGGGGTCATAAAATTTCACATATAGCCTTAAAGGATCGGGGTTAGAATGGATATGATATTAAGTAGTGACAAATGGAGGGCGGATAGGAGATGGGGAGGTTGGGGGAGAGAAAACTGAGAAAAAGGTGAAAGAGGGGATTGAAATGTGCATATATTGGATTTGTCCTTTTTTTTTTTTCTCCCTTTTTTTTGTATTTACATTGGTGGTAGAGAAATAGCCTTCTATTAAAGAAGGGAAATATACATAGAGGATAATATAAGGTCTTAGGTACAATGTTAGCACAGGTCACTTTAATTAAGAGGATAAAAGTTACATAGCTATGTTTATAGATAAGGATTTGGCACTGTCATATTTAATAATAAAAATGTAGTTATAAGGATGACAAAGGTAATAAATATAACTTAAGAAATCTCAATAAATGAAGCGTTGGTACCTGACTATAGGAAATTTTACACAGAGTTGGAATTGGGCAATAGAGGCCGTCTATATATATATATATATATATATATATATATATATATATATAGGATGAGAAGGGCTTGTTAATACATTGCCCTTTTCCGTTTTTGGGTTTGTGTCTTTTTTTTAATTTTTTTTATGTTTGTTCCCTCAAATTCTGAGGTAAAGATTCTGTCAGAAATGCTTTAATAATCCTGCATTGATAGATGCTTATAGGTTTTTTGAGAGACTGGGAGGTAGCTGCCTCCATTAGAAAGGTTCACCTACCACTTCTAAACATTGGCTAATTAGAGATAGGATGGGTCATATTTGGTATACTTGTAGTCAGCATGTATGTTTAAAGGAACAGAGAAGCACAAATTTAAATAGTGAAGATAGGAAGGGAAAACATAGGTTAAGAGGAATTAAGTCAATAAAGAAACTATGGGCCTCATTCTATTAGCGGCCGTAAATCGGCCGTAAGGCTGCGATTCCTTACGGGGGTTCAGTTAACTCGCGATTCAATTATACGGCCCCGCAAGGATCTCCCCTTACGGCCGGCCGCATATCTTGGAACCGGCCGTAAGCTGTGAAATATAAAAACTCAAAAATAAATTCAAGCCTGCACTGTACAGCTCTGTAAATGCTAGGGATCATATTGGGGGACATGAGGATTAAAAGGAACCCACTCTCAAGCTTGCACATCAGCCCAAACCCAAGTTCAAATTAACTGTTTATTTTCCGGCTGCGGCGTGGGCATGTCTGAGGTGCTCCAAGCACTCTGTACTTTTTACATGGATATTTTACGGATATTAAAAATAAAATATTTTACGGCTTTGAGTATAGGATAATTATGTGCTATTTTTTCTAACATCTAAAATCCCTTTATAGTCTTCTCAAAGTGCAGGATGGCTTTATTTGAGCTATTTTATGTGCTTAATTGGTGCTAGCGGGACCTCTTTCCTGCAAGTAAGCAGCGGCTCGTTTTTAGCCTTGCAGAGAGGTTTCCCGGAGCAATTGAATTGCAAATAGGAATTTCTTACGGCCGAAACTCTTGCGGCCGTTTTAGATCAAAGGCTTTCCTCTGGCGCGAGCGGCCGCAAGAGATAGCAAGGCACCGGCCGCAAGCCTGCCGGAGCCTCCGGCCGTAAGGGAATAGAATAGCAGAATAGCTTGTGGCCGGTCCTTGCGGCCCCACAACGGCTGCGGCCGCTAATAGAATGAGGCCCTATGTCTTTAAGGATAATATCACATAACACCAATGGATTGAATATGCCCATTAAAAGAAAAATTGCATTTTCAGAATATAATAAATCAGGTGCAGAAATAATCTGCCTACAAGAAACACATCTGAAAATGAAGTATAACCATCTATTAAATAATAAATCTTTTTTGAAGAGAAAAGATGCTAATTATACTAGTAAAACGAGGGGAGTCTCGATATTATTTAAAGCTAACTTAGTGGTGGAGGAAGAGTTTAAAAAGATTGATATAGAGGGAAGATATATATTGTGGGTAGGATAAATAAATAAAAGCATCTATACAATTGTAAATATATATGCCCCAAATAAGAATCAAGAGAGATTTCTTATAAAAATATTGAAGTTAGTTCATAAATATAAAAAAGGAAAAGTTATTATATGTGGAGACTTAAATTTAGCTATGGATCCAGTTCAGGATAGATCAAAATCTAAATATAAGAAAAATAATAATACTTCGAGTTATTTAAGATTAAGAATGAAAAAACTAATGATAGAGCTTGACCTCTTTGATATCTGCAGAACATTTAATCCAGAAAAGATAGAGTTTACATATCACTCAAAGAAATATAATGTATACTCTAGAATAGATTATTTCTTGGGGGATCCTTCAGTGGTTTATGATACAAAAAAAATAACTATCTTATCTACTGCATTATCAGATCACTTTCCATTGATGTTGGAACTAAAAGGGGTTGAAACCTATGGTAAAATAAGAAATTGGAGAAAAGAACCTCTGATTTTAAAAGATAAGATATATATAGAAGAAATAAGAACAGCTATCAGAGAATGTATGCACTTAAATATAGATTCAGTATCATCTCCTTCACTCATATGGTGTACACTAAAAGCATTTGTTAGAGGCATTCTAATAGAAAAAGAAGTGCGAATGAAGAGAGCTAGGGGAACAACCCTAAGAAATCTTTATATTTAGTTAGATATATTACAGAATAGCAATAAAAATCTTCCATCCATGCAAAATATGGAAAAAATTTAAGATATTAATTTACAAATTAAAAAGATCTTTCATTTAATTCAAGATAGAATGGTTTGGAAAGCACAACAAAGCAATTACCTCATGGGAGGAAAAATGGGGAAATATTTGGCCAATAAAGTTAAGAATCAAAAAATTCAAAACCATATCCAGGGACTCAGGGGAGAAGATAATCAGCTATATAACCATCCAGAAAAAAATGGCAACATATTTTTCCAATACTGCTCAGAATTATACAATATTGAGAAGCAGAAAGATTTTCAGAAACCTAGTTTGAGTGAGATAAAGAACTTTTTACAGGATATTAAATTCCCTAAGATATCAGAGGAAGAACTAATATATCTAAATGAACCAATAACGGAGAAAGAGATAATAAAGGTTATTAATGAAACAAAAAACAATAAGGCCCCTGGTATTGATGGCCTAGATAAACTATTCTATACAACGTTTGTTTAATGAGATTAAGAACAGCGGCATTATTACAGAGAAGTTAACTGAAGCAAAAATTATAAATATACTAAAAGAAGGAAAAGACCCGGAAGATAGGAAGAGCTATAGACCTATCTCTCTTATTAATTACGATCTAAAAATATATTCTAAGGTGGTAACTAATCGTTTGATCCCTTTAATCCCGCAGTTGATTAATTCAGAGCAGACAGGATTTGTTAAGTCCCGACAAGGAGAGGATAATATAAGAACATTGATAGATATTCTCTCTATAGGGAGGAGTGATGGGGGCGCCAGTTTGGCTCTGTCGATAGATGCAGAGAAAGCCTTCAACAGAGTCAGCTGGGACTTCCTTAAAATTGCCTTGGAAAGGTATGGACTAGAGGAATTTGCTTCTAAAGTAATTATGGCTCTTTATATTAACCCTACAGCTAAGATTAGTGTGCCTAATTATGAAACATCTTTTTTTTCCCCATAAAAAATGGAACTAGACAGGGCTGTCCCTTGTCTCCAATATTATTTAATCTTTATGTGGAGCCTCTTCTATTGAAAATAAGGGAAGCAAAGGATATTGAGGGAGTAAAAGTTGGTCTTAAAGAGTATAAAATTGCTATATATGCAGATGATCTGATAGTTATTTTACAGAACCCTATGCAATCTTTGGGAGCTCTTGATATCAGCTTTAAAGAATTTGGAAGACTTTCTTATTATAAGGTTAACCATGAGAAATCAGATATTATATGGAGAGATCTCTCCTTTAAAGAAATTACAAGTTTAAAAAGCTCATTTAATTTTAAATGGAACTCTAATAAAATAAGTCATCTGGGTATAGACCTATCATTCAAGGTTAATAAGATTTTGAAAGCTAATCTAGAAAAGATATGGAAACAGATTCAGAAAATCCTCTTAGAGTGGAAAGATGTAAAATTTTCATGGTCAGCTAGAATCTTAATTAGTAAGATGATATTGATCCCTAAAATCACTTATATCCTTAGAAAAATTCCAGAAGTTCCGCCAAAATATTGGATTGTTAAACTGCAAAGAAGTATAGATGTATTTATTTTGGGTGGTAAAAGAACTAGAATCCCTCTCTCAATTACCAAACGGCCCATGCTTAAGGGTGGATTGGCATCACCCTCTATAAGAGATATATATAATGCTATTGTCCTCTCTCAAATTATGATATGGAGTACTCCTGCCATTAATCCAGGTTGGAAGTCCTTAGAATATGATATATTAAAAATAGACACTCCTAATTCATTGCTGTGGATTGATGGGTTAAATGATGTCAAGAGTGAATGGCTACCCAGAGGAGTAAGAACATTGTTAAAATTCTGGGTGACAAATAGAGATAAATTGAATCTTTCGAGGTATCCTTCGTTAGGTGCCCCTATAGAGTGTCTCTTATCACCGTTCAATGTTGACTTAATAGGTGGGTGGAAATTGCAGGGAATATCCCTTATAGATGATCTCTACGCATCTGGTATCCAACTATCCTGGTCTAACTTGAAACAAAAATATAAACTTAAGAACAACCAATGGTTGGCATTTAGATCTTTACAATCCTTGGTGAAAGCAAAGGGATATGTTAAAAAGATTAGCTATTTGATGACTGACTTTGAAAGTATGTTATATCAGAAGGCGTTACCGCATAGAATTTCAAGATGTCATAAGATTCTAATGCAACAGGATAAAGTAAATCCAACGAAAGGTATGTTAGAGTGGTAGAAAGATCTACATATATTAATGGACGGAGATAAATGGGAGAAGGCTCTAAAAATCGTAAAAATCTCTTCCTGCTCTAGTAACTATATTGAATTATATTTCAAGTTGATCAATAGATGGTATTGGACACCAGATGTGAATAATACATTTGCACAGAACAAAGGGAATACATGTTGGAAGGGTTGCGGTATAAACAGTGATTCACTCCATGTTTGGTGGAACTGTACAAAAATAAAGCCTTTTTGGAGAGCTTGTACATATCTGATTGAGGACATATGTGAGGTAGAGGTTCCTTTTGTTCCAGAGCTGCTCGTATTACATATAAACATAATGGAGATTTTTCCAAAAGTCTACCTCCTGGTCTCTCATATTCTTTTGGTTATTAAAATGTATATTGTTAAATATTGGAAATCAGAGCTCTCCCTATCTCTTCAAGAAATTATAAATTGTGTTATAAGAAATAGAAAGTTTGAAGTCCAAGGAGAGAGCTCGGTCAAGCGAACTGGAAGAAAAGGACTAGACAGATGGTCTGTTTGGGATAGATTTTGCAATAGAAAGGTTAATATATGAGAAATTATGTTTGATAATTGGTTATTATTGTTGTTATATGCCTTTGCTGTTAAATCAGATTTTCTCTTTCCCTTTGCTTTTCTCCGTCTCTCTTTCTCCCTTCCTTTTCTTTTCTCTTCTCTGCTCCTATTGGAGTCGGGGGAGGGAGGGGAGGGGGGAGGGAGGGGGGGGGGGGAGGGGGAGGTGGAGGGAGGGGGGAGGGAAGGGAAGAGGAAAGATTTTTTGTTTTTTGTTTTCCTTCTTCACCCGAGTCTCCCCAGAAGCACATGATTTCTGTGCTAAACTGTTAACTATATTGAGAGTAGTGCCGGTTCCTTTGTATGCTTGTTTGAGGTATCAAGTTAAGTGACCTTGCTATTAGGGAATTGCCTTCCCATCAGGAGTACAAGATATTACATAAAAATTGGTATTCGAAGAGATGGGAGGGAGGAGATTTTAACAGTGTATTTATACATATGCAATTGCTAAACTGTTGAATTATTGATACCTCTGGAATGTATGATTGTTTTGTTTTGTTATGCTTTTGATGTTTGTTAAAGAAAAACGAGAAAAAAAAAAGTATAAAAAAAAAAAAAAGAAAGAGTCCCTGTGGGTTTTGAAATTCGCCTGCCCATTGAAGTCTATGGCGGTTCGCCGATGTTCGCCGGTTCACGAACATTTGATGGAATTCGCGTCCGCGGTTCGCAAACCGAAAATTTGATGTTCACGACATCACTACCTATCAGTTCTCTGTCCCAGTCTATACTTTGCATTGCTGCTCTTAGACCATTAAAACCTACCCTTTTAAAATTAAGAGTTTTTGTTGGCCCCTTAAAATTTTGTTTTCTTAATTCAATCTCAAATGAGACTGTGTTGTGATCACTGTTTTCCAAAGGTTGCCCTATTTCAACATTTAATACTATATCAATATTATGTATGATGACTAAATCTAAGATAGCTTAATTTCCAGTAGGTCTTGTATAACCTGGGCCTGATAATGATCCCTGAGTGTACTCAAGAACCTGCTCCATTTAGCTGAACTGCTGGTCTCATTTATTCGGTTAATTTCCGGGTAATTAAAATATCCCATTATTAGAACTTACCCGAAGCTTAGCTGCATTTCCAATCTGTAACAATAATTGTGTTTCCTCACTTACAGCTATATTTGGGGGTTTATAGCATACTCCTACTAATATTCTTTTGGAATTTGCTGCTCCACTATCACATATATAGTTGTGAGCATGCGGCCCAATGCTATCGCTTGCCAGCAACTGAGGACCTCGCAAAATTTACGGAGTTACGAAACAAAAATACGAGATGCCTTACGACCCATTACGACCTCGCAAAAACTGCCCAAAACCTGCACACATGAAAACATGAAAAACACAATAAATACACACAACAAATACATAAAAAGCTTACCTACAGCAATGGGGGGGCACCCAGGACCTCGAAAACCGAAGTTACACCTTGATTTTAAGTCCAAATTTCGAAGTTTAGACACCCGAAAATCACCTAAGCGAGAGAAAAAATGGCCGCCGAACAAAACGAAAACTAGGCTAAAGGACTCTAAACACGCAAAACACCACCAAACACCTACGGGTTTGCCGAAAAAGTCGAACGACATCCGAAAACAAGTACACAAAATCAGCCACAGCCGCATACCACACATTAGGCGCCATTTTAAAACACTCTTACACAATCCAGAAGAACACAGCTACCCTAATGGATTTGCCTCTCACACGCACACTATTTACACTACACACTGCACACATTCATAACATTTACACAGCAGCTCCACAGCACTGATGCTGCAGCAACATGAAACAGATTGCCAGCTCTTAAACACAATGCTGCATATATGACTTCACAATAGGTAAAGTATTAATTTCACATTTTATTAATTATTCACTGCCATACCAACAACAAAAAACAACGCTGCTCATAACACACATACAACCAAGAGGCAAGCAATGAGTGCCAAAGGCGCTCAGCACGAGGCTCGCAATGAACGCCGAAGGATCTTGGAACACCAACAAAATATGTCGCACACAAAAAACATTACCTGCTTACAATCTTATTGCAGTCATTTTTTGACGGGCAAGTCGCTAGTTTAACTATATTTACAAACATTCAACTTTATCACTAGTTCCGCCATAATTATCTTCTCTGACTATAAGCTTAATTTCAGGCTTAACATAAAGAAAAAAATCCCTCCTCCTCTTTTACCATTGCCCCAATCTTTCCGAAATAGATTATAACCATCCAGATTAACAGTCCAGTTATGAGATTCATTCCACCATGTTTCGGTAATGCCTATTAAATCCCATTTTTCATTAATTGCTAATAATTCTAACTCTCCCATTTTTTTGGGCAAGCTTATGGCATTAGCAAGCATACACCTTATGTTATGAGTCTGTAGTTCGGAAGTGCCTGCCACTGTACTGGAGTTACTTAGTACTACCTCCCTATTGACTATAAAACCCTTCCCCTATCTCCTCCCTTATTCTGCCCCCCCCCCCCCACTCCTCCAGTAGAACTGTTCTCCCGTCTGTTAGCGGGAACAGCTCTATCTTGCATTGCAATTTCTGTTAATTCATCCCTTATATCCTCTACACTTTCCACCACATTACTTATATCTAGCCCCCCCCCCCACCTACTAGCTTAAAAACTCCTCCAGCCTTTCTACCATCCTATCCCCTAGCACAACTATCCCTGCTGTAGAGATTGTACTGAAGTGTGAAGTCAGTCCAGTGCTCTAAAAACCCAAAACCCTCCTTAGTGCACCACATCTTTAGCCACACATTAACCCCCCTAAGCTCCTTCTGCCTTCCTGGGCTAGCATGTGGCACTGGTAGTATCTCAGAAAATACTACCTTGGAGGTCCTTGCTTTCACCTTATTACCTATTTCTCTAAAATCATTCTTTAATACATTCCATCTTCCACTAACTTTGTCATTAGTACCAATATGTACCAAGACTGCCAGTTCATTTTCAGCCCCTCTTAATAATTTGTCTACCTGATCCACAACATGATGAACCCAAGCACCTGGGATACAGCAAACTGTTCGATTGCTGGGATCTGGGTGACAAATAACCCTGTCTACCTTCCTAATAATAGAGTCCCCTACCACCAAAACCTGTCTGTTACTCTGTCTATTCTGCCCTCCCACTCCTCCAGTAGAACTGTACTTCCAGCTGTTAGCGGGTACAGCTCTATCTTGCATTGCCATTTCTAAATGAACATCCCCAACAGTTTCACTCAATCTGGCAAATCTGTTGGTATTTGCCAACTCAGAACTGACCTGCCTCCTCCTGTCCCCCTTGATTCCTCTTCTAACTGTAACCCAGCTACCTCCCTGGACATTCTCACTAACCCCAGCTCCTCTCGCCATGCTAGGCCCAGCTATACTGTGCTATGTTAGCACCAACCCCATTTCCAGTGGAGCAATATCACTAAGTGCTGCAATTCTCCTCTCCTGTTCTCCAATATGAGCTTCCAGAGAGGCAACATGCTCACAACTCTCACAGAGGTATGGACCCTGGATCATCTGTTCCAGTATTGCATACATATGACAGGATGTACACTGAGTGAGGTTGCCACAGGACTGATTCATAATTATTATTATTATTGTCTACAAAAATTCAGTGAGAAAAATAAAGAATATAAAATAATATATTTGTATAAAGTATAAAGTTTTGTAAAAAAAAAAAAAAATATATATATATATATATATATATATATATATATTCTTCCCCCTTTGCACTATAATTCTGCCCCCCTTTTGTTTGAAGTCCCTCCTTTTCTTTAAACTTCTACACTTTTACTAGAATTACACTTATACTAGAAATGTTCGCAAGCACACTAGTTCTCCCCTCTCCTGTTTATATTAACTTCTGCCTTCTCACCTGGGCCCAATTAGTGCACTCTGCAATTTATGAGCCTTTACTTGCAAAAAGGAAAATCCACTTGCAAGCAGCCCCAAACAGCTCACAAACCTTTATACTAGTTTAACACAGTCAAGACACACCCCTCTTACCTGGGCCCAATTAGTGCCCTCTGCAATTTATCAGCATTTACTTGCCTGAAGAAGGAATCTTCGAACATGAAGTAGTTGTGTTCCAGAATAAACGTGATCGATGCAACCAAAAAGTTAACCTGAGATGTTTCCATGTTTCCTTGTGATACCAAGAAATGTTCAGTGGCTGCCGCCTCTTGTTTTTGGGGAGTTGAGGTGTATAGAGCAGTGACGTCCAGAGTCATCCTTCCATTTCAGTTGTGCAAAGCTCTCTAGGACGTGTGGTGTATCTCTGGTGTATGATGGTAGTTTATTTACCAGAGGTTGTATGAAGAAGTCCACATACTGTCACAGTTTTTACCATTTTTATAATTTTTATATTTGCAATGTTTATTATTTCCAAGAGGTTTGGGGTAGTATAGGTCTTTCAATAGAAATAGGTTATTAATGACATTATCCCTCTCCTTGTCACCATATATAGGCCATCATGCCTTCTATATCTCATAGTGTTGTGTGCACTTTTGTGTGCAGTACCTATAAATTATCCATGTGTCCACCCCATTTTAGACTTAATTATTAGTTACACACAGCGCTCTTCATATGAACCTTAGATACACTACTGGGTTGCCAATACCTATCAATACTTTTCCCACTTCACCTTCCTTCCCACAACCCCAGAACTGGGGTATACCCATAATTAAATATCTCTCCATACTGTCCACACACTTATAATAAGTGCCTAGCCAAGCATCCTATTGATGTTATGAGGGTGGACACATTTATTTATTCTCTTGGGACTGCTTCCAATACATATCCCAGTTAGCCCCCTGAACGTTCACATCACAAGGGCTCATTCATATACACTCCGGAGCCCATCAAGAATATTTTATCAAATTGTATATGGCACCACCCACATAGCAGCAGTGTGCACCTTGACACACAAATATAGAATAATATTAGATCCCCTCCATATGTATACAATTATATTATCTATCATCATATTCCAGTCCTCTAGTTAGTATCTCAGCGTCATGTTGTAAGTGGGCATTTCCTCTCACTATCACCCATACCGTTGTAAAGCCCCTTATCCTCCAATACCAGTAAGGTTAAGTCACCTTAGTAACGATATAAACATAGCCCTCAACGTCAAACATCAGAAAATGGCGCCAGCTGTTCTTCGTCATCTACACCGGATAACAGGTCGGTTCACTTTCACTTTCTACCCAGATTAGTTTGAATAGTTTAGATGTAGGGACAGCGGGCAAACTATCCTTCCATTTATGGCCTGAGCAGGTAAGCTAAGACCCTCTTCGTAGAGCCTTATTAGCTCTCTAGCCCACTTAGGACCAAGGTACCAGGCCTATACGGAGATAGGCAATACGGAGATGGGCCAACTTGGCCCCTCGCTATTCTAGGGCCTCTTTCTGCTAGGTGTGTGAATTCACATATAGTGTTTACCCACCCATGCTTCATGGCCATCCCAGACATCACTTAAAATGTCTGTCATATTTTATTTCAATTCATTAACACTTTTTATCTCACATTTTACATATACAGAGCCCCATCAACCCCTAAAAAACCCTGTCACTCAAGGGGGTCAATCCAGACCGCCATAAACCCTTAATTAACCCTGTCACTCATGGGGGTCAATACAGACAGCCATAAGTCCTTAATTAACCCTGTAACTCATGGGGGTCAATACAGACACCCATAAGTCCTTAATTAACCCTGTCACTCATGGGGGTCAATACAGACCCCCATATAAGCACTTAATTAACCCCTTCACTCATGGGAGGTCAATAGAAACCCCCATAAACCCATAATTAACCCTGTCACTCATGGGGGTTAATACAGACCCCCATACGCAAATAAATAACACTGGCACTCATGGGGGTCAATACAGACCCCCATAATACATTAATTAACTCTGTCACACATGGGGGTCAATACAGACACCCATTAACCCTTAAAAAATTAACCCTATCATGCATAGGGCTCTATAAAGAGCCCCATCAACAGCTAAAAAACCCTGTCACTCATGGGGGTCAATCCAGACACCCATATGCCCTTAATTAACCCCCTCACTCAAGGGGGGTCAATACAGACACCCATAAACCCATAATTAACCATGTCACTCATGGGGGTCAATACAGACCCCCATAATACATATAATTAACTGTGTCACTCATGGAGGTCAACACAGACCACCATAAGCACTTAATTAACCCCCTCACTCATGGAAGTCAATACAGACACCCATAAACCCATAATTAACCCTTTCACTCATGGGGGTCAATAAAGACCCCCATAATACATATAATTTACCGTGTCACTCATGGAGGTCAACACAGACCACCATAAGCACTTAATTAACCCCCTCACTCATGGGAGTCAATACAGACACCCATAAACCCATTATTAACACTGTCACTCATGGGGGTCAATACAGACCCCCATAAGTCCTTAATTAACCCTGTCACTCATGGGGGTCAATACAGACCCCCGTAAGTCCTTAATTAGCCCTTAGTACACATTTATACTTACAAATACATAATGCACACACACACACATTTAGCATGGCAGGCATATGAACATCTCAGGATAGGACATATATGTAATGGCAGGGATAAAGAAAAGTATGTTTACTTACCACACCTCTCACCGCTCTATTTCCAAGCACAGCATAAAGTGGCCGGTCCACAGCAGTGCAATTTTGTGACAATACTCGGCTCATTCACATGCACAGCATACATTCCCACCCATGCTTTTCACAGGAAGCAGGGACCTGGCTGGAGCTGTCAGAGCAGGGGCTGCTCAGCCAATCAGAGGTGCCAGAAAAGCAAAGGGCGTGGCCTCTTGCAGTGCCGATCCCTGGCAGTAGACTCCTGACTGGGGACAGTGACACAGCTAGTCGTGAGGCAGCACTGCGCCCTTCTAGAAGCATGGGCTCTTGTGCCATGCACTACTAAGACCACTGCTATCTCCTCCCTGTATCAAACTATCAAAATATGGTCAATACATGTGTTGTTGTTTAGTCTTTCGGTCATATCCGACTCTCCATGACTCTATGGACCTCAGCATACCAGGCACAATTATGTCTCTAGGTGGGCTGACCCATAAGGTTATAAGTAGGTTTCCAGTTCCTTTTCCAGTGGACCACAGTTTGTCTGACCTCTCTGCCATAACCTATCCATATTGGTAAAGTTTACAGCTTCATTAAGGTTCACAAGCCCCTACACAAGACAAGGTAGAGACCCTAAAGGGGGTCAATATATAGTTGTGTGTAAAGTGATACTGATAACTTATCTTTTCTTTACCTAAAATAACTATATCTATAGTAACATCTACATATATTTCAATAAAAAAGATGCAACAAATGCAACCATTCAGTTAAATTGTATTGTGGTAGCTGAGAAATAAGCTTTTTGTTCATATTATTGTTCACTTCTGTAGTGAAACATTAAACTACTATTAATATTATTAACAGTATTTTTTTGGTATTTGCATAGCACCAGCAAATTCTATAGAGCTTGGAATACAGTAAACATTACAAATTTAAACAGACTGATTCAAAAGTCAATCATGCCCTAAAAAACTCAGGTGTTTATAATGCTTTCCTACATAGTGCTTTGCCAGACTGAGAACCTGCAAGCATACAGACTAGGATTCTACTACATGGCTCCCGCAGAAACAACTGTATGTATATATTCCACAAAGAGAGCTACAGAGCTATTCATTTTACCAGCAGCAAACCCTTACATGTAAACCCTTATAAATTATTACTATAGAATTTATTATTTTTACTTATATGGGAGATTTGTTCTATGAATATGCTACTTGTTGTTTAAAGGCTCTGCTACTACGGAAGATATTACATAACATTCTCTTATGAAGCTCCTGTTCGAGTAACTGAAGATGCTTATGGTTACCTTGAATGTTCTTAACGTGCTCTCAGGGATAAATTCGACCTCCCATAATTGCTAAGAAAAGCCTAAAAGTGTAAAAGTAGAAGAAAATAATAATAGTCTAAAGAAGCACTTTTCAGGACTCTTAATACAAATTAAGCTTACACATTCTAAAACATAAAAAGCCATTATAATGGTTAACCAAACCCTAAACAACAATTGAGTCATCCGTTGTCTCTTTTCCCTCTGTATCTCCCCCCCTGTCCCCCCCTCTCCCTCCCCTGTGTCTCTTTCCCCCCCTCTCCCTCGTGTCTCTTACCCTCCTCAACCCCCCTCCTCAAACCCCCTCCTCATCCTCAACCCCCCTCCTCAACTGTCTCCTCATCACTTTACCCCTCTCTAATTACCTCACCATCTCCCTTTCCCCTCTGTGTTGGGACCAGGCATATGCTAATGACATGACGTTACGTGGACATCACGTCATTAGCATTGGCCGAGTCCCGACACAGCCGGAAGACGCGCGGAGGAGCGGAGGAGCGGAGGAGCAGCTGTTGGAAGGTAAGAGAGGGGAAAGAGAGAGGGTGAGGTGATTAGAGAGGGGTAAAGTGATGAGGAGGGAGGATGAGGGGGGGGGGGTGAGGTTGGAGGATGAGGAGGGGGGTTAAGGTTAGAGGATGATGAGGAGGGGTTGAGGTTGGAGGATGATGAGGAGGGGTTGAGGTTGATGAGGAGGGGTTGAGGATGATGAGGAGGGGTTGAGGATGAGGAGGGGGTTTGAGGAGGGGGTTTGAGGATGAGGAGGCGGTTTGAGGAGGGGGTTTGAGGATGAGGAGGGGGGTTGAGGATGAGGAGGGGGTTGAGGATGAGGAGGGGGGTTTAGGATGAAGAGGGGGTTCAGGAGGGGGGTTGAGGAGGGGGGATGAGGAGGGAGGTTGAGGAGTGAGGAAGAGGATGAGGAGGGGGTTGAGGAGGGGGTTGAGGAGGGGGTTGAGGAGGGAGGATGAGGAGGATGATAAGGGAGGGAGAGGGAAAGAGACACAAGGGAAAGGGGGAAAGAGACACAGGGGAGGGAGAGGGGGGAAGAGACACAGGGGAAGGGGAGGGGAAGAGACACAGAGGAGGGAGAGGGGGAAGAGACACAGGGTAGGAAGAGAGGGAGGAAGAGACACAGGAGAGGGAGGGGGAAGAGACACAGGGGAGGGAGAGGGGGGAAGAGACACAAGGGAGGGAGGGGGAAGAGACACAGGGGAGGGAGAGAGGGGGAAAGAGACACAGGGGAGGGAGGGGAAAGAGACACAGGGGAGGTAGAGGGGGAAAGACACTCAAGCTTATAAACAACTGTCCGAAGTAGAACAACAAGAATGCATTTGTGCTGAGCAAAATCAATTGGCCATGCAGAAAGATGATATGGTTCTTAAAAGAGACTGACATACTGATAAGCTATGTTACAACTTACCCACAGCTAATGAGGTTGCAATGGTTTTCCAAAATGATGAGGGGGAACCACCTTTTCAGAGGGATATTAGAATATATCCAAGAAATGAAGAGCAACCTTAACATCAGTATATTAAGTACCAATTTTGATCCAATGACTTATCCAATTTTGTATCCGAATACTTAAGATTTCCCAGTTATCCAAACACTAAAGAACGCGTTAGAAGTAAAATTTCCATGCTTGAATTTAAAGTGGCTCAAACTGCCATTAGGAATGAATTTAATGCCATCAGAAGTGCAGGAAAACTGGCACAACAATGGACTATTGATTCATATCTGCAAGTAGAAGCAAATAATTTAAATGTAATCAAATATCAGTAAAATAAACTACGTGTAGAACAGTATTGTGGCCTCGTTATGTGGATTATGTGGCCGAAGCGGCTACAAACCAAAATCTGGCAGCTGGCAGAGCCATCATTTTACCATTTTCCTTCCAAGGATCTCCTTGCAACATGCAAGAAAGTTACAATGATGCTATGGCTATTGTAACTAAATTTGGAGAACCTGAAAGAGGCCTTCAAAATACACAAATTCTTATTATACTGCAAGAAAATTATAAATTTAATAGAGCTGTTAAAGTGGATTCTGTTATTATTGCTTAACTACAACAACATGCAAGACTATATGAGATTGTAACACATTGCATGATTCATGGCCCATGTGGAGTGCTCAATCCAAATTTACCATGTATGGAAAATAAAAAGTGCACAAAAGATTTTTCTAAAGAATTCGGAGATCAAACATTTGCAGATTGTGATGGCTATCCATTGTATAGAAGAAGACAAGGTCCAAACGCAATTATTAGTGGGAAAAAAGTATTTAACACTTATGTGGTGCCATATAATCCACATCTACTAATGAAGTATTATTCACGCATCAATGTTGAAGCTTGCACTTCCGTAAAATCCATTAAATATGTCTACAAATATATCTATAAAGGATATGATGCAGCCATTGTTGTGGTCAAGAGTGGCACAAGGTAAGAACACAATGAGTAACTTTATAATGAACTTCAATCTCATGTAGGTGCTCGATATGTGAATGTGCCAGATCCTGGGATAGAAACTAGGGGTACTCCTTGAGGATATTAATAACTTCATGACAAAAAGGAAAAAGGTACAGAACAAATAGATGGTTGGTCTTTGTAATTGTAAGATGCCTAAGCTCCAAAACGACCTGCGTGTCGCCAGTGCGTTTGCGTGTGACGTCATAGAGCAGCGTCGCGGCGTAGTATGTGCAACCCGACGCACGTTTCTGAATATTTCATCAGGGGTTACCGGAGGAGTGTCGGAGGAGCTATTTATGCTCAGTGGTTGTCATAGCAACCTCAGGGACTTATAAAATAGTAATTATTTAGAAAAGTGTATAAAATTATTAAAATCCAGCTGGTAATATGGGGAGAAATAAATGAAACTTGGAGAATCCAATTGCAGTTACAATAGCTTTTAATGGCAGAATTCCGGACAAGGCAGAAATAAAAGGACTATGTCCTTTGTGTAATACAGCATTAGCTTCTATAGGTGTATTTTAGATGCACATGATATATAGGTATTGTTGTCATATTAATGCCCAAGGGGAGAAGGTGACATATTACTCTACAGTTTTCCATAAACATGGGAAAAATAATAAATATATATATTATGATTATTATTAGATATTATACTATTGTATTTTATTCACCAACATATACAAACTAATATTTTCAATATAATAATATTATGAGAGGTGTACTGTATCCTTCTATACAATATACTTATTGAACCATATGTTCATATAATAAATATAAATCACATCAATTGAATTATTTCCCCTTTGTTCCTTTTCCTTTTTTCATTTAAGGTTATTATATGATGAACATAGAGGAAAGGATTTATATTTCCATTATAACATATTATATCCAATTCGAAATATGTAGTAATATATCAATAATGTATGGATATCCTTTATGGTTAAATAGACACCCTAGATAAATGGTGTAAGGGTAAATCCATCATTAAGGCCCCACCCCACGTTTTTTTGGTCTTAAGTGTAAAAATCCAGTAGGCCTCCTTTTTTAGTAATTCCCTATCAATGTTACCTTTTCTAATATTATGTTTAACACAGTCAATGGCTATAAAAGATATATTATTAAGATCTCCATTGTGTTGAGAATTAACATGGTTGGCCACTGGTGTATCATATTCTTTAGTAATGCTGTATACATGTTCTAATATTCTGCGCCGGAATTCTCTATGGGTTTTACCTACCTATTTCAGGCCACATTTGCAAAGCATGAGATATATGACCCTGTAATGATATAGGAATCACAAGGTTTTGGAGACCAGCAGCCAAGGTCAGCAATGATCCAATTCAGCAACTTGTAGGTGAAACAGGAACAAGCTTTATTGAAGGGAACAGGAACCACAATAATCTGGCAAGGTACATAGACAGGAAGTGCCGTATATAGGCCAACGACCAGACACCTGAACAGACACAGCTGAAGAGACTAGTCACTGATACTATTGCTAGCAGAGTCAAGGTTTATCAGATCTCAAGGAAATTCACAAATGCAGGCTGGCGCAGTGGTAGGGAAGAGGTTCAGCAGCCTGGGGACCAGGGTTCAAAACCCAGCAGAGTCAATTCCTCACATTACCCCCGCCTCTATAGGTGCAGCCTCTGGATGCCGTATTACCCGGTTTAACAGGGTACTGCACATGAAAAGACAGAAGAAGATCAGGAGCGTGAATATTGTCCACTGGTTCCCAAGAACTATCCTCCTCACCATAGCCTTTCCAATGAACCAGATACTAAAGCTTGTTGCGGAAGATCCTGGAGTCCAGAATTTTCTCCACCTCATATTCATCTTAACCATCCCCGAGGACTGGAGGTGGGGCAGGCAGGGCTCGGCCAAGGAAAGTGTTGTCATGGAAAGGTTTCAGCAGTGCAACGTGAAACGCTGGATGTATTCTCATGAAATCTGGGAGTTGCAAACAAAAAGTGACAGCATTGATCTGAGCGATGATCTCAAAAGGTCCCAGGAACCTCTGACCCAATTTATGAGAAGGAACCCTTAGCTTAAGATTCCTTGTTGACAGCCAAACCTTTTCACCAACATGATAAACTGGGGCCTCTGTTCTATGACTATCAGCAGCTCTCTTGTAACATTCCTGAGCCTCCGAAAGAGTCTCCTTCAACAGGTCTTGGGAATCACGCAAGGTGGTTAGCCGATCAGTGACTGCAGGAATGAAAATAGTAATTGGGAGACTCACTAGAAAGGTTGGATGGTAACCATAGTTGGCAAAAAATGGGCTCAGAGAAGTGGAGCAGTGTTGGGCATTGTTATTAGCAAACTCTGCCATAGGTAGAAAATCCAGCCAGTCATCCTGCAGGTAACTAATATAGCACCTCAAATATTGCTCTAAAGTCTGGTTGGTTCACTCAGTCTGTCCATTACTTTGTGGATGAAAAGCTGACGACAGATTTACATTAATACCTAGATTAGAACAAAAATGTTTCCAAAAACGAGATGTAAACTGCACTCCTCTGTCAGAAACTACTTCATCAGGCACTCCATGCAAGCGAAATATTTCCCGAATAACCAGGTCAGCCGTCTGTTTAGCTGAAGGGAGACCACGAGCTGGTATGAAATGACCCATCGTAGTTAACCTGTCCACAACAACAAGAATGGTAGTGTGTTCCTTAGAGGGAGGTAGTTCCACAATAAAGTCCATGGATATAGATCCCCAGGGACGATGAGGAATTGGAAGAGGCTGAAGCAAGCCAACAGGGGATGAGCGAGGAGTTTTATGTCTGGCACATACATCACAAGAGGACACATAATTCTTAACATCCTCATAATACTTCGGCCACCAAAAGGATCGGGCGAGTAACTCTTGTGTCTTTCGGATTCCTGGATGACCTGCTGGTTTTGATTCATGGTAGAGACGTAAAAGTTATAGTCGCACTGACTCCGGAGCAAACAAACGTTGTTGAAAAATCCAAAACCCATTAAGCATCGTCATATGGAGATCACGAGGAGGATCACGAAGAACTGGATCTTCAGTGTAGCCCTTTTTAATGCAAGACATCAGATCAGAAGGAAATGTAACTCCAATAAATATATCCTCCGGCAAGATGGTGGTCTTGGTTACGGTAGTAAGGAGGGGGTCAGCTATTCTAGACAACACATCCGTCTTACCATTCTTGGAGCCAGGATGGTATGTAACCAAAAAATTAAACCTCGAGAAGAATAGGGACCAGCTGATCGAATACATTCCAGATTTTTGTGATCTGTGAGGACAGTAATTGGATGGGTAGCTCCCTCCAAGAGATGTCTCCATTCGGTGAAGGCAGCTTTTATAGCCAAAAGTTCTTTATTCCCTATGTCATAGTTTCTTTCTGCTGGCACCATCTGGCGGGAATAGAAGGCACACGGATGTAACAGCATCTAAGGTCCAGTCCTTTGAGACAGTATAGCACCAACAGCTGAATCAGTAGCATCAACTTCCACAATAAATGGCAATTCCGGCTGAGGATGTACCAGGACGGGGGCAGATGTAAACAGAGTCTTTAATCGGGAGAAGGCAGTATCAGCCTTATCGAACCACTGAAAAGAAGTCGCTTTACGTGTATGTTCAGTGATCTGTGTAATAACGGCAGAGAAATTCTTAATGAAAGGCCTGTAAAAATTGGCAAACCCCACAAATCTCTGAATATCTTTTTCATTCTTGGGGATGGGCCAGTCCAGCACAGCTTTAATTTTACTTGCGTCCATACTTAAACCTTTAGGAGTTATTACATACCCCAGGAATTGAATTTCTGCTTGTTCAAACTCACATTTTTCCAGTTTAATGTATAGGTGGTGGGTACAAAGGCGCTCCAGAACTATACAGACCTGTTTTCTGTGGTTTTTAAGATTATCAGAAAATATTAGGATATCATCCAAATATGCCACAACAAACTGATCCAGGAGATCTCGTAGTACATCATTGATAAGATGCTGGAAAGTTGCAGGGGCATTACAAAGCCCAAATGGCATTACTAGATATTCGTAATGCCCGTACCTGGTTCTGAAAGCTGTTTTCCATTCATCATATGGTTTTATGCGAACCAGATTATATGCCCCCTGAAGATCAAGCTTCGTAAATATTTTAGCTGAGCGAAGTCTCTCCAAAAGTTCAGGAATGAGAGGCAAGGGGTAGCGGTTTTTAACAGTGATGTTATTAATGTCCCTGTAGTCAACGCATGGCCGTAGGCTGCCATCTTTCTTTTCTACAAAGAATATAGGAGCTCCTGCTGGAGAAGTAGATGGTCGAATAAAGCCTTTGGCAAGATTTTCTTGTATGTATTCACGAAAAGCTTTCAATTCAGGCTCAGAAAGGGAATATATACGGCCAAATGGGATAGCAGCCCCAGGTAACAGCTCTATTGGGCAATCATAAGGCCTGTGGGGTGGAAGCTGATCAGCATTCTTCTTATCACAGACATCTGCAAAATCCCGATATTGTAGAGGAAGCTTAGTCAAGTTTGTAGCAACCATTTCATTAATTGTTGTGGCAACAGGTGTTACCTTAGAGGGTTGACAATTCATTAAGCAATGTTCTGAAGGAAAGGAAAGTTCTGGTCTTCCAATCAATCTGTGGGTGTATGCAGAGCAAGCCAAGGTACCCCCAAAATCACTGGAAACTGTGTTGAGGAAATTCCAGAGTCAATTTTAAGGGCACAGTCTCATGTGTAACCGGGCCTGACGTAAGTGGAAAGCCTTCTACTGTCTCCATTAACACAGGTGAAGAGTTAGGGATAGACTGAATTCTATTTCCTGCTGCAAACTTGATGTCCATAAAGATTCCGCCTGCTCCAGAATTCAGCCACAGAGCGCCTCCCTTGATGCAAATGAAGGAGAGTGGCTTCTGCTGTAGCACATCAATTGGCGTCATCAAAAACTAGGCACATGGCCTCAAGAAAGTCATTTAAATTACCCAAAATTACCTTCTCTCTTTCAGATGGAAAATGGTGAGGTAACATCATGAAGTGCAAACGGCATTGATTCAGGAAACCCCTATTTGCGATCTCCTCCAAACTTTTCTGGTAGGGGCAAACGGGTATCTTGTGCAGGTGTAACAGTGGCAGCCGCAACATCACGTGCCCTGTAGCTGGTATACTCACTGTGCATTGACTGAACTTTATTTTGCAGTTCAGCTACCTGGTCCTGCAGCACTTGAATGGTCTGTGCCTGGGTCTGCACAGTTCTTGCAGTAAAAGCAACCTGCTGGGCCAATGCTGAATCTGACCCGACGGTCTACATGAAAGCCCCAGATTATTCTGTAATGATATAGGAATCACAATGTTTTGGAGACCAGCAGCCTAGGTCAGCAATGATCCAATTCAGCAACTTGTAGGTGAAACAAGAACAAGCTTTATTGAAGGGAACAGGAACCACAATAATCTGGCAAGGTACATAGACAGGAAGTGCCTTATATAGGCCAAGGACCAGACACCTGACCAGACACAGCTGAAGAGACTAGTCACTGATACTATTGCTAGCAGAGTCAAGGTTTATCAGATCTCAAGTAAATTCACAAAGGCAGGCTGGCAAAGTGGTAGGGAAGAAGTTCAGCAGCCTGGGGACCAGGGTTCAAAGCCCAGCAGAGTCAATTCCTCACAGACCCCTACAGTTTTACATGTCATTAGCTGTTGGATCTTAAAATTATCTATTCCATCTTTTGAGGAGAATGTTTTGGTGGTATTTACATATTTACATGCTTTGCATGATAGGCATTTAAAGCAGCCCTTTGTTCTATTAAGCCAGGTCTTGTTTTTAGCACCTTCTAGATGACTTCTAGTTAGCATATCTCTCAAGTTAGTTGATCTTCTACTAGTGATTTGGGCCTGATTGTTTAAAAATGGCCTTAGATCATCATCATCTAGTAGAATCTTCCAATGGTCACTGAATATTTTTCTAATTTCATGCCATTTTCCATTGTAGGTGCCTATGCACCTAACCACTTCATCTTGTTCTTTATTCTTATTAGATAACAGTAGGTCTCTGTCTACTGCTTGTGCTCTTTGATATGCTCTCTTTAGGGGTTTGTTTTTATACCCTCTTTCCTTAAAACGATGCTGTAATTCTCTGGCTTCAATCTCAAAATTAATTTAACTGGAGCAATTTCTTTTAATTCTTAAATACTGCCCCACAGGTATCCCTTCAATTAATGATTTAGGGTGACTGCTATCTGCCTGTAACAGGCTATTCGTGGCTGTTGGTTTCCTATATGTAGTTGTTTGGAGTTTTCCATTATCTAACTTTGCAATTTTTAAATCCAAAAAGGTAATTTCATTCTCACTCATTTCTGAGGTTAAGTAAAGTCCCATGTTGTTTGTATTGAGTATTTCAATAAAGATTTTTAAATCTTTTTGGTTCCCATTCCATGCTAACAAGATATCGTCGATTAATCTTATCCATTATTCGACGTACTGAGTATATTGGTCCAATTGGTCAGTAAACACAATTTGCTCTTCCCACCAATCTAAATATAGATTGGCATATGTGGGGGCACATGCTGTGCCCATAGCTGTACCACATATTTGTTGGTAAAACTTGTTGAGAAAAACAAAATAGTTATGGGTCAATGCGAACTTCAGTAATTCTAATATGAATTTGTTGTGATTAGAGTATTGAATACCTCTTTTCATTACTGCTTCTATACCTCTTTGATGTTGTATGTTTGTATAAAGAGATTCAACGTCTAAAGACACCAAAAGTGCTTCATTACTGACTGAAATGTCATCCGCGACGCTAATGAACCTCCCGGAGTCGTTTCCGGGAGGAAATTGGCATTGGCGGCTTGTGATTGGCTGAAAAAGCTGTCTATCAATTTCAGCCAATCAAAGGTCGTCAATGTGTGAGCCAATCAGGATGGGATACACCCCAATATCCCACCCTGATTGGCTAAAACACTTGTCTATCTTTCTGGGAACCAATCACAAGGCTCAGATGCCTTCAGCCAATCACTATGGGATACACCCCCACGAAGTGATTGGTAGAAGACATCTGCGCATCCTGATTGGCTCCTACATTGACGACTTTTGATTGGCTGACAGCTTTTTCAGCCAATCACAAGCCGCCAATGCCAATTTCCTCCCAGAAACGACTCCGGGAGGTTCATTAGCGTCGGGGAGGTCTGCCAGTGCAGACCTCCGTTAGTTAGTTTTTTGTTTTTTTTTAGAGCGCGGATGGTTCCGCGGCCCAGCCGGGGCTGAAGGATAGAAGGCCGGGGACATCGCGGGGAGGTAAGTTAAATGTATATTTAGATGTTTATATGTGTATTTTATTTATTGTTGATATATTGTATTCATGTATTCATGTATTGTGTTTTTTTTAACAGGGCCGCGCCAGAAGAGCTAAACAGTGACGAGACATGCTGTAAAGGTGAGTATATTATTTAGAATGTATCTAATGTTTATTTATTGGATGTTAATGTTTTGTACTAATTTTTTTTTTGTTTGACCCATAGGTTAGTGATCTGAAGCAACATCTTAAAGGTAAATGGTCTTAAGTTATTGATTTTTGCTTAGAATTAGGGTCTGTGTAGTTAGGACTGTAATTATTTTATTTTATTTTAGAATTAGGGTCTGTGTATGTAGTTAGGATTTTTTGTATATTAGATAGATAGGGGGATGTATTTGATATAGTTCGGATTTATTTTAAATTAAATAGATTGTATGTTAGATAGATAGGGGGTATTTGATTTGGACTATATGTAATATATTATATGTAATATATTATACTTAATATATTATATTTAATATATTATATGTAATGTCATGTATTGTATGTAATGTATGTAATATATTATATGTAATATATTATATTTAATATATTATATGTAATATATTATATTTAATATATTATATGTAATGTCATGTATTGTATGTAATGTATGTAATATATTATATTTAATATATTATATGTAATGTCATGTATTGTATGTAATGTATGTAATGTATTATATTTAATATATTATATTTAATATATTATATGTAATGTCATGTATTGTATGTAATGTATGTAATGTATTATATGTATGTATTGTATTGTGTTTATCTGTCTTTCCTTTTCAGGTGTGTAATATTTTTATTTTCTGTAGTGGGGGGTGGGGTTGTAATGTATTTTTTTTTTTTCTGTAGTGCGGGGTGGGGTTGTAATTTTTTTTTTTTTCTGTACTGTAGTTTTTTTTTTTCTGTACTGTAGGTTTTTTTGTTTTCTGTACTGTAGGTTTTTTATTTTTTGTAATTAGAGTGTTGGGGAGGTTTATTAGGGGGTAGGTAGTGTAGGTAGGTAGTGTAAGTGTTAATAGATTAGTGTAGAGGGGGGTTAGTTTAGATTAAATGGTTTATTGGGGGTTATAGTGTAGTGTTTGTAGTTAGTGTCATGATGGTCCTTGAGGACCATCAAGGCACTTATGTGGTTAATGTTGGGTTGTAACAGGCCCATAATGGTAATAATATACCCTTATGGGACTGATGGGGTTAAATAGAGCCTTATGGTGGTCTGTATTGACCATCATGAGTTAATGGGTTAATTAAGGCCTTATGGTGGTCTGTATTGACCACCATGAGTTAATGGGGTAATTATAGTTGCCTGGGGTTAATATTTTTAGTGCGAGTCCTTTCAGGACCTTTACGGTCCTTTGAGGACCCGCGAGGTGTGAAATTTAAAATTGAATTGCAGCAGGGTCACGATCGGTGCCGATCGGGGCCCCCCGCTGCAGGGGGTTTATGTGGGGACACTTCGGGGGTCGCGATGGGGACCCCCAGCATAGAGGGGGTTAATTTTAAGTGCCGCGGCCGGGTTTGGGTAATAGTGTGCCGCGGGCCCTTTAAGGAGCCACGGCAGAGAATTTAAAAGTTTTAAATGCAGCGGGGGGCCTGATCTATGCAGATCGGGGCCCCCCCCATGCAATGGGTTCATGTGGGGACACTTCGGGGGTCCCAATGGGGACCCCCAGCATAGAGGGGTGTTAATTTTAAGTGCCGCGGCCAGGATTGGGTAATAGTGTGCCGCGGGCCCTTTAAGGAGCCGCATCAGGGAATTTAAAAGTTTGAAATGCAGCGGGGGCCTGATCGGTGCCGATCTTATTTACGAGGCTGGAATTTAATGAGGCCCCATGCCTTTAGACAAAGCCAATAGAAAATTAAAACATCATCATAATGTTAGTAAATAAAACAATATAGACAAAACCTGCAATTAAGCCAATAAGTAATATTTGACCATTGGCCTAGCACTCTAGAACTCTAGACAATGCATTAGAACATCTGGTTTAGTCAATGTAGGTTTAATCATATGCATTAACTACTTGAGTACTGGGATCAATATTACACATAATTAACAGTTAATATTTTTTAATTGCATATTTTTGATTTTGATTTCTGCAATTTATGCCATGCTTTCCCGGGCTTTTAATGTACAGTAGTGTGTGTTTAATTGCTGCTTCAGCTATCAGAACTGGCGTTTAAAGCCTTTGCAAGTCCTATTTACTACTTTGTCAAATATTTGATACTTTTTCTAGTTGCAGGACTGACTTAAATTACGAGCTTGATGTAAAGTTCTAAAAGAATATGGATTTGGTGTAACTTTAATTATGTTTGAGATGTCCAAAAACAATGGAGGAGCTAACACTAAGCTGTTTCTTTGGCTTGTTAGTAGTGATTGGTGGCAGGTAACTCACAATCAGGATGTGAGTAGCTAATAGAATTTGTGGCAACTTTACTTATGACTTTAAGTATGTGTAACATTACGATCAGGCCAATAGAATAGTTCCCTCAATCTGTATGACTTTTACAGAAACCCAAAACTTTACATACAGTGAAATGTTAAACAAATTGTTTGGTTATCAAAAATGATTAATATATTTACAGGTATAATTGAAAATCTTAAAACAACAACACTAACACATTGCATTATTTTTGAAATTGTACTTTAGGAAGTTTAGTGATAACATAATAAGTAAATGGAGAAATATAATTGGTGTAGTGCAAATAAGTCCCACTATACATGGTTCACTTACAATATCAGGTTGCACTAATTTTAAATCAACAAGCTGTAATGTTCTATTTCAGAGTTACATCAATAAATAAAAATAATAAAAACAGAAAACTAACAGTCCTATTAAATTTCCTCAATGTGTAAAACCGTAGCCGGTAACCTAGTCCGCAAGACCTACAGCTAATAAACGGGGGGAAAAACCCTATGGGACGTCGACATTTGAACTCCACGGCCACAAATCCTTTGATCTTTCAAGGCAGCTATTAAATTGCTACGAATCCATTGGCGTTCAAACCCGTAACCCCAAATGGAGCCAAGAAGCCAACAGGTAATAGAGAGGACTGTAAATGCAAATATCCACACACTACTGTACTCATAATTAAAGGGAAAGTGATGTTAGCTATTAAAATTAATAGCACAACATTTTCAAGCTCACAAATCTGCAATATAAAATAAAAAAAATTATGTTTAATTTCTATGTTATATTGATCCTGGCAATCAATGTGTTAATACATATAATGGAACTTGCATGTTTGCTGATTTATTAATATTGCATTATTTCTGGAATGCGGGTCCGATCGAAACTTGTAGTTGAAACCTGCAAGGCTTTGAAATCAGACCTCCATTTTTATGTGACTCTGTTGCCATTGGCTTCGTCTAAACCCGTAACTACGGGTTTGACTAATTGATCATTTAACATGAGCAAGAATGGTTTATGGGTTTGCGTCTAAAGCCTGTAACTAGCCGTATGGTTCAATTTAATAGCTCTGTAACGGCGTATCTTAAATTTGCTTGATATAGCATCGATAAAGAAAACTTGATACCTCGACTTTAACGCTCCTGACAAATGCACTCGGACAAAAACAGAAATATGCGCTCAAACACAAAAGAGCACCCATCATGAGCGCGGCCCAACATCTGCACGAGGGGGGAGACAGGAGATGGAGATGAGTAACAGGAGAGGGGGATGAGTCACAGGAGATGGGGAAACAGGAGAGGAAGAGAAAGGGAGACAGGAGGAAGGAAAATATATAATAGGAGAGGGAAAAAGGGAGATAAATGATGGGAGAAGTGAAGACAGGAGAGTTACAGGAGCAGGGGAAATGGGAGAGGAGTGAAAGGAGAAGGAGAGATAGGAGAACGAGAGTGACAGGAGAAGGGGAGATGCGAGAGGAGTGACAGTAGAAGGAGAGTGACACAAGCAGGGGAGACAGGAGAAGGTGAGATGGCAGGGGAGTGACAGGAGGAGAGTGACACAAGCAGGTTAGACAGGAGAAGGGATGATGGGAGAGAAGTGACATGAGAAGGAGAGTGACATGAGTAAGATGTCTCTGGGGGTGTTCCTGGGGGAACAGAGGAGACCTGAGGGCACACAGTATAGATTGGGAGAGATGTTAGGGGACCTGTGCACAGATGTCGGGACGCGCTTATGATGGGCGATCTTTTGTGTCTGCACGCATGCGCCAGTGTTCCTTTGTCACCTCAATTGTCAGGCATGCTAAAATCGTACTACCAGAAAACACAATTGATGCTTCTTTTCCTTGATTCAGAAAAGGCCTTCGATAGAACTGATTGTATTTATATGGCTGAGACCTTAAAGAATTTGGCCTGGGTGACAGATTAGTGAAGGGTATTTTACCTCTACTGTATACTCAGCTCCTACAGCATATGGTGCATATCAGAGATTCAAATCTCGACTTTTTAAGATAATTAGAAGGACTCGCCAGGGATGTCCCTTGTCCCCTTTTCTCTTTGCGTTATGCATTGAACCCCTGGCTATTGCTATTAGAGAAAACCTGAACAAAAAGGGTATGCAGGTAGTAGAGACAGAACACAAATTGAGCCTTTTTGCAGATGATGTCATGCTTGTTTTCAAAATTAACCCAAGCAAAAGGGTAGAGCTGAATGTTTCCTTACCAAAACATTTAGAAGTTCAACTAGTATGGAACTTTTCCTTTACATGGGTCCAACACAACCTTAAATATCTGGGGGGTTTCATTTCTAGAAGATCTGGCCTAACATACACAGAAAACTTTCCCACGCTTATAAAATTTTTTACTACATGACATTGACATATGGTCTTCTTATAAAATCTTGTGGCTTGGTAGGATTCAGGCCATAAAAATTAACTTATTACCCACCGCACTATCCCGACAGCGATCCCTCGGTTCTTCAGAGGGCAGTCTCACGCTTTATCTGGAATCACAAAAAAACAAGGATTAATAAGAAGGCCATGATAGCCCCCCAACTCAGAGGTGGGCTAGCCCTTCCAGATTTATTGAAGTATTGTAAAGCCACTAGATTGGATCAAATGACCAAGCGGTTCAGCAAAGAGCAACTGCCAGTGTGGGTGGAGATTGAAAAAAAATCCTTGGAGAATGAGACCTCTGTATTAGCCAGGTATTATGGCTTAGCTTACATAATAAACTTAACAATTCTTCCCTCCCCAATTGTGTAGTTCAGTCATTGGGGATCTTGTCTCAACTCACAAAAGAATACCACTCGTAGTGCCAGGTTAAAGACTCACCCCCTATGGTTATACCAGAAGAATACACAGATTAATAGGCTATCAAAATTTAAATGGTGGTTTGATAATAATTTAACTATAACTGCTTTATCCTAAGGGATAATCAGGAATTGTCCCCCGCGATATTCAGAGACCAACATCACCTACCTTTAAAGGAATGACTCAATCTTTCCCAGGTACATATCACTGTTACTAAAGTACTCAAACGTAATACTCTAGCTAGGTCCACACCCTTCCAAACATGCTGAATGGATAATGCTAATGGTAATGGTAATGTATTCACTATATACAATTTCCTATGAGACCAGTCCATATATCGTCTAAACTCAACCATTGGCACTCTTGGGAATCAGAACTTGCCATTAGATTGACCAATGCGCAGTGGAACAAAAGTCATAAGCAAGCTGCTGGCTCCTCACTAAACACTATTCTCAGGTTAAATGCACAAAAAACTATCCTGAGGGGGTACTTAACACCTGCCAGAATTTAGATGCAGATGCCTCTTTAGATGGCATCTGCTTCAGAGGTTATAACAACTTAGGCACCCTTAAACATGTCCTCTGGGACTGCCCAAAGATTGCCCATATGTCGTTGAAGACCTATCATATTTTGGAGAGATTGTGGGATCACAAGATTCCCCAAAGTCCTGAAGAAGCTTTATTAGGCCTTCTTATAGAGGGTCTTTGCAAAGAAGCTCAACTGTTATCAACTGTTATCAAATCAAGTGTTTTTGGCAGTGCAAATTATACTAGCCAAACACTGGAAGATGACAATCCCTACAAATAGTGCAGTTTTGGAAAAACTCAAATGTATCTATTCCATGAGCATTATTTCAGCCGGCCTAGACTCTACACATTGAAAATAGGCTTCATGCTGGGATACCTGAACCCTTCGGGTTGGATGGTAGAGATTCAAGTTTAAAAAAATAAATGATGGTTAATATTTCAACCATGTACCTTTACTATTTATGTTTTGCTTTTAATGCTTTTGGGTTAATATATTAACCTTATTTCCTCAATAAAAATGATTTAACAATAGCGAAGAGGTCCAGCAAGCTTTTTCGGTACACCAGTTTCTTAGTTTTTTTTAGGGATTAATGTTGTCAATGATAAGAGGATCATATTTGCTTGACAGTCACAGTTTATCTTTTCTGTAAAAGCATTTTCTCTTTTGGAAAATTGACAAAGAGAACATCCCTTGCAGCTAATGGCTGTTATTACTCCAGTTTTACAGTTGATAGATTTTCTGCTAAACATCCTCAAGGGTGATCTTTGCTGTCAGTATCCACCTTTCTGTCATCTGCTGAATTTGGATATGTCTGATGGAATTACCCCACTGTTGCTAGTTGGAGTATTTACTCCAGCAAATATGATATGAGAATAGGCACCTGAAACATATTTACTTACTGTGTTTTTATATTGAATATTAACATAAAGAAATAATACTCATAAGTATGACATTACTGTTAGAAATATATATGGAAACTACTGACTGACCTTTAATATATTTTGTATTGTTTTCTCCTTACAGTCCTGCTTTATGGTACACAAAGAGCCCCATTAAATTGTTCCAATTTTAGAAATCGTAGCCGTAAAGGATCCCGCAAGACTTACTGCTATTAAATTGGCAAATGCCTAAACCTTCATAGAACCAAATATGCTATTTTTTTATGGTTTAGCCATGGTGACCTGATAACATTAAATCATGCTTTTCTTGTAGTTTACCCTTATATCCTTTTTCTGTATTCTTAAACATTCATTTTGGTGTTTATTAAATTCTGTTTCCTATTTCTTTCCTATTTAGTATTATATAATAGCATATAAAACAAAACATATAATGTGTAGACAATCATAGTGTCAGGATTTCATTGTTTAAGGACTGATATTGCCAGTAATTATGAATATGGCCAAGGGAGCATGACAATGTTGCATTGGGATTATGTATTATTGTGTGTGGTTATAAGTTGCCTGTACATGGTTACTATGTATACTAGTTATTATATATTATGAAAGGGAAATTTTTTATATATAACATATGTGGAACTGGTAAGAATGCTCTGCACAGAAGTTAGCTGCAGATCATTGCACCCTCACAGTCAAGACATATGTACAGTATGTACTTCAAGTAGTCCTAAGTAAACACTTGAGCTTTACATCAAGGTTTTTTGCTCTAGCTAACCATGGACATCTGGCCTATCGTTTGGATATCTGATGAGTGTTATCTCAATTGTTATAGCAACCCAAGGCAGATGTGTTTCATCACATACATACACAAATGTAAACAAGGGTGTGGTATGGGAGAGTATAAATATGTTGTTATGATAATTCAATAAAGGTTCAGTTATAGTTTTCACATATCCACAGTGTGAGATTATTTCTGTGTTTGGTATCCTGACCTGGGGAGTGGTCTTGCCTTAGTCCATTAGTAACCTGTATCCGATATTCTCTGCCTGTACATTTGGGCCTTGCCCTCTTCAGAAGCCATCTTTTGTGCCACAGAGAACAGGAACTACATGATTGTGCTGAGGTAGGTCTGAACTAGGTTCATATCAAGCCCCCTTGAAGAAGCAGATTGTGACATTGGTGGGAGCGGTGGGATATCTGTAGAAAACACAGAAGGATGGCAGCTTATGAAGAGATGTCTGCAGCAGAGGAGGAGGAAGTGTCCAGATTGTACACATGATGGATAGAGATAATGCCTGCAGATTCAACCAAGGGTCAGCAGAGAGAACCCGGATACAGATCATACAGAAAATACAGGAGAAGTGGAGAGGGGTAAGCAATGGTCCTGTCTCAGCTCCCGTTGAGGGGAAATGCTTATCCTCAGTAGAGAAAGAGAGCCAGGTAACAGAGGCAAAGGACTGGAGAGGAATTAACCTTGTAAAGCAATGGATGGTGTTCCTGGGATTGTGGCAGGGCCACACACTGTCAGGCTGACTGGAGGAACTGGTTTGGAAATAGATTGCCTTGGAGAAACAGTGTCAGGCCAGGATAAGGCCTTTTGGTGCCCTTGGAGAGGATCTCTATTTTCGACTGGAGTTAATAGATGGGCTCTGGGAGATTGTGCATGTGATCCTGAATGTGGCATGGGGACTGTAAGGAGGCAGAATAACTTATTTCTTAAACGCTGTCAAGGTCTGGGACTAGAACCATGGTTCCCAGAGGCTTATTTGCTGGAACCCCTGATTAAGCAAAAGCTGTAGCTGGAGAAGTATGTTGAATTGCTAAATGAGGCAAACAAGGAGGGGTTTTGGTCATCCAGTTGGGAGGAACCCTGTCAGGCAGACAGTGAGGAAGATGACTGGTTGCCAGAGGTCTGGGGAGAGGATATTATGTGCTCTGACCAGGACTATACCAATATAGTACAAATGGGCCAGAGCAAGTTCATTTTTGCTATGAGTGGGACAGATGAGGATGGTACCATACATTACGGTTAAATCTCAAAAGCAGTGGAGTCTGAGTCTCCGATGGGAATAGCAAGCCAGGTGGAGGGCCTGGGAGGGTTCTGGAAGGAACCAGAGATTAAATGTGAATCTAGCATGGGGTTCCCGTGGATAACTACAGTCAAGGAACCAGCCATGGATCCAGGTATAAATACAGAGAATAACCATGGGACTATGCAGGTCCAGGGGAAGAACTAGGGAAAATCTACCCTGCTCCTAGAGTCAGAGGAGAACCCAATAAGCACTGGGCCCTACCAATGGACTGTGAAAATAGTGGGGAGATTCATTGGATGACCATTGTCCAGGAGCCAGCCACAGACCCTGTAGCAGAAACAGAAAGTAGACCTGCTCTTCAGCCTGAACAAGTGGCAGTAGTAGTGGCTTTTCAAGGGTTGCCTGTATCTACACACCAAGCAGTCTCAGAAGGAGAAAGTGAGGAGGTTCCATCTTAGGATCCAGAGGCCAAGGAGCCAGAGGGTACCCCAGATTATGGTTTGTCTCCTGATCTCCCTACAGTGACTCCCCTGCAGCTGCCCAAAGACACTGTTTGTGTGTCTTTAACCTTGGAAAAGAGGGGCCACTGGCCAGGCTTGTTGAGGGGAGGGGGGGGTTGGCTACTGAACTCCAGCAGCTTATGTCAGAACTGCCCATTAATCCAGCATGGATGACACCAGAGAATGTCACTAGTCCATGTTGCAACTCCAGCATCCCAATTTATTCAGGATAAAGCTCAGGCCTGACAAAGGGAAACTTGTACTTCTCAATTTTACCCATGGGACTGAGTACTGATCCAGAATCAGCAGGGCAGGAGGTCTCCGTAGCTGGAATGAGAGGGCTTGGCTGGGTAAGTATCCTCCCAAGTTTATGCTGGACTTACTAGCCGGGATGTACTGTTGTCCCTGGACTACCTTGAAGGGTCCTCTATGGCAGTTGTCTTCTAAGTCTCCCCAGGGGCTTGGGAAGGTCACTAGGCCACCTGGAAGGGGTAAGTATTCACCCTGGTCAAGGGGTAGGCAGGGTGCCCAGAGAGCAACTGAGGCTATTACATGGATGGACTGTCACTCCAAGAGGATTGGTAACCACCTGTATAGATGGAAAGTTATCCGACAGGATAAACTTTCCATGCTATACCAGAAAGGAAAGGGGAATAAATTGTCATGATTTCATTGTTTAAGGACTGATATTGCCAGTAATTATGAATATGACCAAGGGAGCATGACAATGTTGCATTGGGATTATGTATTATTGTATGTGGTTATATGTTGCCTGTACATGGTTATTATGTTTACTAGTTATTATATATTACTAGCGAATTGCCGTAAAAAAATGACGGCAATGAAATTGTAAGTGAGCTAATGCTATTTGGTGTATAATAATAAAATAACTAATAGATTAATAAAGTAATACACTTTACCTATTTTGAAGTAATATATGCAGGAATCATTGTGTTGAAGAGCTGACAATCTGTATTGATGTTCCGGCAGCATTAGTGCTGTGGAGCTGCTGTGTAAGCGTGATGAATGTGTGCAGTGTAATAGTGTGCTTGCGCGAGACCAAACCGTTAACGTAGCTGTGTACTTCCGCATTGTTAACGTGTCTGGTATGTTGTTTGCGTTACGATGTAAAGTTTGCGAGGGTCGCAGTTGCTGGCAAGGAGCGCCTGCGGCTACGCGAGCCCGCAATCGTGAGCAACGGCTCCAGCAGGCTCGTATGCTCACAACTATACGTCCAATAATATCAGGAAATGGATGTCTAACAGAAAGAATAAGTCAATTAGTGGACCATATCTTGAAAACCTTTGTTGAATCGCTGCCAGCATACTTAAAAGATACTACGGATTTAATAAAACATCTTGATAATGTGCAAATTCCACCACATGCAATCCTTGTATCAGTAGATGTGGAACAACTATACTATAGTATTCCGCATGAAAAAGGCATTATGGCGGTTAAACATTTTTTAGAAACAGAGAGTAAAGAAAAAGAGGAGTGGAATAGCTTTCTACTCTGTCTCTTGACCTTTAAATTAACTCATAATTATTGTTTGTTCTTGAATAGCTGGTTCATTCAACAACGCGGAACAGCCATGGGAACACGTTGCGCTCCTAACTACGCAAACCTTTATTTAGGCTTTTGGGAACAAACAGTAGTATTCATTGAAGCTATGGAGCAATTCACCTAATTAATATATCAATTTGGTACCGCTATATTGATGATATAATAATCATTTGGACGATTTTAAATTACAAGCTGACAACCTTAAAAAACTTTTCCGGGATAGAGGCTATCCTAATCGGGTTCTTAAAAGGGCATACCAAAAAGCTGTTAAAGCCCAGAGAACAGAGCTTCTTTATAAACCAATTGAACAAAAAAATTAAGAACTGGTGAGATGCATAATGAAATTTGGAAGTGATCATGTGAAAATAAAGTCAATTCTAAATAAATACTGGTATCTCCTTCTTGAAGATCCAATAATTAAGAAATTTGTATCTCCACAAGCATCTGTAACATATAGACGAGGAAACACTATTGGAGATCATCTTGTACATAGTCAATTTTCTGAAAATCAAATCAAAGAAACGTGGTTGAATAGAAAAGGTTTAAAGAAATGTAAAAAATGCAAAGCATGTCAATATATTCAACAGGAACAAGAATTTATACATCTCCAAACTGGCCAAAAATATCCCCTAAAGGAGTCTTATGATTGCTCTTCATCATACGTGGTATATGTAATATCCTGCTCGTGTCCTAAATTATATGTTGGAAAAACTGAAAGACCTCTGCGGCGACGAGTTCTAGAACACATATCTTCAATTCATAAAGAATTAGACACGCCAGTGGCAAGACACATGATGAGATACCATTCAAATTATCCACAAAATATAGGATTCCACGTAGTCGATATGATCTCCAAAACTAAGAGAGGGGGTAATAGAAAAAAGATCCTATTACAACATGAGGCAAGGTGGATCTATCTTTTGAATTCTAAGGCGCCTGACGGATTAAATGAGGGGTTCACATTCACACCTTTTATTTAATTTATTTGTTTTTAATTAGTTCCAATTTTATGTATTAGGTATTTATAATGTAGTACTTTTCACAATCACTTATAACAAATCTTTTACCAGTATACCATTATCTTTTAGTCATAACTGGCATTTTTCAAAGTACACGAATTTGGACATTTTATTTTATAAATGTGTCTATACACATGGGCCCTCATTCAATTGCGATTTGGCCAATTGAATAGTGCTCTAAATAAGCACATAACATATTTTTTTAAATACGTTTTTAGTTAGTGAAAACCTTGTTTTTGGATAGATGTTTACTAACTAAAAACTTCTTTAAAAAAAGATGTTATGTGCTTATTTAGACCCCTATTCAATTTGCCAAATTGCAATTGAATGAGGGCCATGGATAGTGGTATATATTTCACATATGCAGATATTATTAATAATAATTTTACCTGGCACTATAAAATAGAAATTACATATTTAGTAGTTCTAACTCTAATAATACACATTTTGTCCTTTTCCTTAGTTCCCCATTATTAATTCTGACTTATTGTCAGTTCTTGTCCAGTCAGTTCTTTGCATTTACATTCTAGTGAAATTTGGCACCTTTGCCTATGATTCTGAAGGCCTTTTCCCTGCTTCCCCATTGCAGCCTATATATATGTGTTCATTAGGGAACATATTATTGAGGGAGATAACCTTTTCTCTTTCCCCATATAATTATTTTACTGCTTAATCAGGAGGCAGGACAACAGGCTAACGAAATATGGCTGTATACTTCAAACGTGGCCATTGTCTAGCTTGCGTTCCAGCTTGAAACGCGACTAACACAATATCTGGTTTACAACCGGATGTTGCATAAGCGGCCACCATTTTAGACCTAGCGTTTCACACTGGAACGCATCAGAATGTATTTAGCATTCAAATAACACTATGCTTCAGTTTGACTATGCGCTCCATGTTGAAACGCATTTCTACGCAAGCCAATAGGAGAGCAATTTCTTCTATACATCTCATTACCCATAATGCTCCTGTTCTGGGACACATGATATCAACAAACCAATTATATACTGGCAGGAAGTAAAATTAAAGGAAAAAACCTGCGAAATGGGCCCAATCTCTTTCTATAAATAATGCTAGGCCAATAAGATAAAAATTATGCCCTGAGTAAGCCATGCTATGGTGAAACCAGTTGGCAAATGAAATCACAGTCACTGTCACTGGGATGGAATTTTGGCTTATTTGGAAGCATTAAAGATATACCTCTAAGTTGATCTCTAAATCAGCTCTACATACATATTTTGGATTATTTGACAACGCAATTAACAGGTGGATAATGAAGTCAGTGGCCCATTAAGGCACAAACACCTATTCGGTACCTTGTGTGAGTTGCTGTAGGTAAGAGGGGAGTTGCACAACCCCCATTTTCTTCTTTCACCATTTAAAATCATTGCGTTTTACATATTTTATTATACTTAAATCCATTAAGAATATATCTAGGAATCCTTTTTAAGGAATCCCTTACTATCCATACCCAAGTGCATACTGTGATTGTACATTTTTTTTAATAGTATTTATATGCATTTTTATTAATTGTGTTACTTAAAGCATATCCGACGATTTGCATGTGCATAGATGAGGATTGCTTTTATACATAATTCCCCTCGTAATTTCTATTTTCAGATATATATTTTCTTTACCTGCCTGGAGATATTCTGTCTCTCTTCATGTACTAGGTGGTTCCTAACTAGGTGGTTCATAACTATTATAGGTTAATACAGTACATTTGTGTAAATCTTCCTTTCCTATATTATGAACGTCCAAACTAGAAATTAGCAATCACTGGCAACCATTTCTAGGCACATAGATGAGCAGGATTAGATCAGAACAATATTATTTGCTCTGATAGGGGTGAAGTACACAAGTATTATTTTAATTTCTTTTTTTTTCTTTTTATTGCGTCGTGGTCTGTCTAATTAAAGGAAAACTGGTAAATAATTCTTATCAATTTCTGTGCTTTAATGCACTTAGTAAAGTCCTTTTTTGTGACTTAAGTTTATATGTGATATACACACATTATACTCCATGTCTGTGTCTCTCTCTTTATATATCTACTAGCGACTTGCCCGTCAAAAAATGACGGCAATGAGATGTGTATGTTTGGAAAGTTGTTTAGTTATTAATATACGTATTTGACACTTGTAAGATTTTAGTTATGATGAAATAAGTAGTATTGTGATATTAAACATGTTTATTTTTGTAAAATGTTCTCTTGGTGAACAGTAACTGTTAAAGCATTTTGTATTAAACTTATTAACATTTGAATGTAAGAACAGTTGAACTTTAAATTAATAAGTATTGCAAACTTGAGGTAATGTTTTTTTAACTCAAGTATTGTTAACTTAAATATACATTGAATCCAGAGGAAGATAAACAGTAAAAACCCTCCTTGAAACATAGCGAATTGTATCAGAGAGGGAAAAAAATGAATTCCTTCCTGACCCCATGAACTGGCAATCAGATTACTCCCTGGATTAATGTTTAACATAAAAGACAACATTTATATTGTGACTTAAAATGTGGTTGAGCTCTTAACATGAACTTTGTTATATGTTGAAGTAAAGAACTTGAAAGTTTATTTTTTGAAACTTTAACTTTTTTATCTGTCTAAGTAATGAACTTGAAAATATTGTTTTCAAACTTATAACATTAGAAACAGTAACATAGTTAATTAACATTTTAACATAATTTGTAAAGATAATGCAAGGCAAGTGTTTTGTGATGCTAATCATCTATAAACAGTACTTCCATTAATTATGACTGAATTGTTTATTGTTTTGTATTTTTCAATGCTTTTAAATTTGTTTTGCATGGGTTTTTATTTCTTTAATGAAAAGTTATAGTACTTCATAGTAGACAATGTTTTTAGTAAAAATCCGTCCATCTTCTAATAAATCACCTTGACTTTCATTCTTTTCAATGTAAACTTTAATAGCCTGTGGATTTTTGCACCGTGATAACGCAACGTACAATTGGCCATATGCAAATACTGGTTCTTGTAAGAAAATACCGACAGATTTGAACGTTTGTCCTTGTGATTTAGTAATGGTCATGGCAAATGCCATAATGATGGGAAATTGTCTTCTTTGAAGTATAAAAGGGAGACTACTTTCACTTGGTGCTAAATCTATTCTTGGTATGAAAACTGTCTCTCCTTTATGGGTACCAGTTAAAATTTCAGCATCAATAAAATGGTCCTTTAATTGTTGAACAATTAATCTTGTCCCATTGCATAGGCCTTTTTTGGGGGTTCATATTTCACCTTTCTTTAGCTGCAAAATATGTGGTGGCATTCCAGAAGGAGACAGTGAGTGTATGAATTCAGTGGAAAAGTTAGCCTGACTTTCATTGTCATCAGCAAGTACAGAATCAGCACTGTGATAATTTCTTTGTGGTGCGTTAATTTTTTTAAAGATTTCATTATTGAGGATTAATGCATCCTTATTTTTACACGTTAGTATGACTTGGTACGCAAGCTCTGAATATTCCTGGTTATTTATGCTACCTTCAAATATAGCCGATATAATTTCTTGGGGACAAATCATATGAGGTGGGATCTCCACAGTGTCCTCAGGTAAATGTGTTACTTTTTCTGTTCTGCCTTCTCCAATTTTAATAAGCCAATCATTGAAATCAGTTTGGCCTTCTGATCTCATGTTTTGTTGCAGTTGAAGATGGGTAAAATGTTTCCATAGTGTGCTTGACTTTATACAGGTTTTGTTAATGGCAGTTCGATTTCCATGTACAACGACAGGTAATGTTTGTCTAAAATCGACACCTAACAACATTACCTTTCCACCAAATGGAAAAGTATTATCCATGACTTCACGACACAAACGGTCAATACATTGGAGGGCATAGCATGAAATCATTGTGGCCTCATCTATTATAATAATTTACTTTTTTTCAATTTCTTTGCTTTTAATGATGTCATGCGAATATCTGACACAGAAGTTTCTAAAATAGGCACTGGCAGTTTAATGCCACTATCTACAGTTCTCCCACCTTCTAACAAAAGTGCAGCAATTCCAGTAGTGGCAAACGGCAGTGCTATTTGACCTTGTGCTCGTACAGAACTCATTAATAAATTATATAGATACGTTTTTCTGATCCGCCAGGTCCATCAAGATAGAAATAACGCTCTGTCACCATGTCATCATCTATTGCATTTTTAATGGCATTAAATGCTTGCAATTGTAACGTATTTAAAGTTGCAAGTCTTTCTTCTGTTCTTTCTACTTGTAATTAAATGTCATAGTATTCAAGGTTTATGTCATCTATAAGACCTGGATCAGGCAAATTAAAACATGCACAACTTAATCCATGAGTTAAAAATACTTCTTGGATTTCCATTAACGCTTTTAAGTGTGCAATAAGTTTATTGAATTGTCGCATAAAGTCTTCAGCCATATTTCTTTTAAATGGCTCCCACAAAGCTAATGCATTTGGAGAATTTGAGAAGATACAAATAAATTCAAATTGTTCTCTCATCTGCTGTGGCATTTGACATTGTGCTGCTTCTTATAAACATCTTTCCCACTCTGTATCATCAGCTAGTAAGTTTCTATGTCTTGCAGCTAAATGGAAGGATTCATATACAATGTCATTAACAGTTCTTAAGTGTTCAAAACTTTGTGCTCCAGGAATATTTAAAAGTAATATCCGTAAGCAAAAACATTCAACATCTCTTGGACTGACTGTGTAAATTCTTGGGATTATTTTATTTCCTCTGCTTTTTCTATGTCTCCATAATCCATTCACAAAAACATAGTGATATGGAATTTCAATATATAAGAATTGTGTTGCTTCTGAATCTGTGGAATTTAATTCAAACCATGCAGTTAGTGTAGTGTGATGAAGTTCACTTTGGGCCAATGCATTACTTTCATTTCCAGCATGAAAATACACTAAATGTCTTTGTGGCAAATGTACTGTTAATCTATATACTACATGTGATCTATCATGCAGTTCAAATTTTAAAGCCGCCACATAGCTTCTGGCGCACTGACATAGCGAGCATCTACAAGTTTATCATGTACTCACTACTTTCAGGGTTGTCTGCACTTTTGACGACTTCAGCAGCTGCATCATAGCCTTTGTAAATATATTTGCAGACATATTTAATGGATTTGATGGAAGTGTAGGCTTCTACATTTATGTGGGCGTTATACTTCATGAGTAAATGTGGATTATAGGGTTCTACATATCTATTGTCAACTTTTTTGCCACGAATAATGGCACTATCTCCTTTTCTTCTTTTATAAAGTGGATAGCAATCACAATTGGCATAGGTTTTGTCTCTATAATCTTTTGGAAAATCTTTGGAACATTTATTATTTTCCATACATGAGGATTGTGGATTAAGCTCACCACAGGGTCCATGAATCATGCGATGAGTAACAATCTCATATAGTCTACCATATAGTTCTGGATCTGGTAGTGCAGCAACAATGACTGCATCCACTTTGTCAGAAGTATCTCATTTATCTTTTTCTTGAAGTATTATGAGAAGATGTGCATGTGGAAGGCCTCTTTTTTGAAATTCAATGGTATATACATAAGCAAGACATTTGCCAAATAAGTGACTTATAGTGATGTTACGTATTAATTCATTTAATTTAAACTTAAAAACTCTGGCTACTAAATCTGTTTTATCGGAAGCACTTTGGCCAAGAAGTACATTTTGTGTAATTTCTGGCCATTGGGGATTACAAGTAAATGTAAGAAAGAAATCGGGTTTGCCAAATTTGGTGACAATAGCCATAGCATCATTGTATCTTTCTCTCATATTTCGAGGAGATCCCTAAAAGGAAGATGGTAAAATGATGGCTTTGCCAGCTGTCATGTCTCTGCTTGTAGCCACCTCAGCAACATAGTCCATTAGTCCCGAATATTGTTCTACACGTAGTTTATCTTGTTGATATTTTATAAAGTTTAAATTATTGGCCTCAACTTGCAAATAGGAATCAATAATCCATTGTAGTGTTAGTTTTCCACCACATAAAATTGGATTAAATGTATTTCGAATGCCAATTTAAGCTACTTTAAATTAAAGCATAGAAACATTATTTTGGATTCTGGCTTTAGCATTTGGTAATTTTGGTTGCCAACCTACTTCTCCGTGTGGGAAAAAAATGAGATATGTCATTGGATCTAAATTTGGACTTAAGATACTCATATTAATGAATGGTTGCTCCTCATTTCTTGGATATATTCTAATGTCTCTTTGAAATGGTGGTTCTCCTTCATCATTTTGAAACACCATTGCAACCTCATTTGATGTTGGCAAGTTTTAACAACGTTTATCAGTATATCTGTCTCTTTTAAGCACCATATTGACCTTTGGCATTGGTAATTGGTGTCTTTCTGCATGAAGTTGTTGTTCATTTTCTACTTCTGCCAATTTTTTATATGCTTTAGTGTATTTAGTTATTGTCTATAATGTTATTTAGCTCTATAAAAACACTGGGTAACCATTTTTTATTTTCTTCCAGCTGCATACATTGGTCAACAGCTTCTATTGTATCTAGGACATATATTTGAGCGAATTTTCTTTGCTCTCCTTCCTCTGGATGTAAATGTAAAGTACAATGATAAATTTGGCCTTGGACTTTAAAACAGTAAGGACCATTTCCTGGTACATTAGCAGCTAATGTTGCCCCCATAGATGCAAAGGATATGGCACTATTGTAGGATCTTATGTTAGTCTCAAAATGTTTGTAGTTTGGAAAAGTAGGTTCAGTCATAATGCTTTGTAAATACATTGGAAATTATTTTCTTTCTGGAAGTTTGAACTTGCCTTTTTGACAGCAACTAATAAATTGGCCATCTCCGGGTCTCTCCTGTTTAAAATAATAAGCCTCACAAAACTGACATTGAGTATTCATGTCCCCACAACTATGAACCTCTACTGCTAAAGACTTGAGTAAAGGACAATTTGCAAAGCATATAGCAGTTTGACTTTCATATTCATCAGGTGAAATGTCATGTGATGTTTCAACAACAGGTTCTAAATGCTTTGTTTTTTTCGTGGCTTTTCTTGGTATATCTTTTATTGGTTTAGGTAAAATGTCATGTAATGTTTCAGGAACAGGTTCTAAATGCTTTGTTTTTTTGGTGGCTTTTTTTGGTATCTCTTTTATTTTTTCAGGTAAAATGTCATCTGATGTTTGAGGAACAGCTTCTAAATGCTTTATTTGCTTGGTAGATTTTTTTGGCATATCTTTAATTTTTGCAGCTGATAGTCTTTTGCTTGAAAGTCTTTTGCATTCTTTTTCTCGTCGAATTTCTTTCTCCTCTGCTGTCTGCTGGTTGGCCCATCTCTCTTGTCTTTCTCTAGTTTGACGTCTTTTCTTTTCTTGTTTGCTCTCGTTAGTAGCCATGTTAATCTGTAAAAGAAAATAATTTATAATTAGTTTAGTTTGAGATGTTAAGTTTGTTTTTTACATTTTTTTATTATCAACAGTTTGTTTATATGTGCTTGTAGTTCATTGTAGTTGTACTTTCTTTGTATTGTTAAATAAGTGTTTTTTATTTCTTTGGTCTTACTTTCTGTGGTACGTTGTAATTTTTGCCTTACATGAATAGCAAAGTGAAGGAACTGACACTATACCTTCTTCTACATGTAGTAGGTGTCTAGTGTTAATTCAAATTTATATTTTAGTTGTTTTGGCAATTTATTTTTTTGTTGTACTTTTAACTTAGTCTATATACAAAGTGGGAAAATAAACTAAAGTCTTTATTAATAAGGGGTAACAACGGCGATATCATAAAAACAATTGATAAAAAATCCCGGATTGGAAAAAGAAGATATAAAAAGGCTGGTTGATGTGTGAGCATATAACCACTTTGTTGGTAATGTAAACTCTAAGTAGAGGGGTTCATGAAGTCACACCTAACAGTATTGCAGAGGAAAAATTGCATGGCTTATCCAAATGAATTAATCCTGTCTGTGCAATTATCAGAAATATATAATGCACATAAATACATGTAGTGCTTCTGGATATATAGGGTATTAGTGACCCTTTGGGGTTCACAATATTAATAGCCTGGAATGATCTGTCCTTTGGATGTAGAGATATATCTCTCTTAATGGTTTGCCAAGATCTATTTAGACCATGTTTATCTGTTTCCTGGTCATGGCACAAGTTTTACAAAATGCACAATACAGACTTAGGAGCACTTAAGTCTTTTGTCTTAATAGGATTATAATATATATATAATGTCCCTACTTAGCATCTTCTCTTAGAAAGATTAAGCTTCTGTTTTTCCCATACTCCATTCCAGAGTTTAACATGATATGGAAACAACAGTGCACAGAGAGTAAATAGAAGCCAGCAGGCAAGCTATTGCTTTAAGCACAGTCTATTGCGTGCTCGATATAACTAGTATCCAGACAACAACATTCACTCATATGGAAACGGACAGGGAGGGTAAGCATGAAACCTCTAAATATTAAAATACAATACTGTTAGTAGAGAGGACGCCGGTGTGCCCTTAGCTGCAAGGCATGCCACGTCATCAAAGGCCGACGCGTTTCGGCGTCATCAGACGTCTTTGTCAAGGTAGAGTCTGCTGAGCAGTCTAGCCCTCTTTTTAAACGTTGCCGTTACCACAGCAACCAATTGACACTGAGCGGAGCTGTGCACTGCAATTTGAAAGCGATCATAGCGCTATGATGCATAAAGATGAAGCAAACATAATATTGCCTTCTCAGACAAATAAGAGGGTATAAATGAATGACGATAATAGCAAATAGATAGCAAAAAAATAGTCCCTGTATAACATGGGACAAGGAACTCCAGGCTAAGAGGAAAAAAGATGTAAAAAAGTACCAATGGATATAGAAAGATGGTAACTACATATACTAACTGTATGAGGAAATAAATATCGATCCTAAAGGAAAGGAGATCTATGAAGTGGCATAAATATGAATGTGACCTGAATATCCAGGATGAAAATCTAAAAGGTGCATCGAAACAGACAATTAAAAATCTGTTATATAAGAGTAATGAAATGTGGTGCATATGAAGAACTAAGGGAGCACCCTATTGGTGGTAAAAGTGCAAATTAATGAGAAGGGAGGGGAAAAAAAAGGGAAGTAAAGGTTAATAGTGACTGTGTAAACAGTCATAATACAGTGGTGATCAACAATAATACTAATATTGTGAATAAGTGGTACATAACGTGTGTTAAATACCATCTACATGCCAATTGTGGAAGAAAAGTGCAAACCTATCAGTGAAGACAAGCATCCTGCTTGTACATGATAATTATAATCACACTTGAACCATGTTGATTAAGTAGTTCCTACTTTATAGATATTATATCTAGTACTAGTAAATATCCATTCAAATGAAGGGTAAAAATGTGAAACCTTCATTTAAACCCTCTGGAGATAACGCTTTTAATTTGTAAATCCATTTTGCTTCATGTTGAAGGAGTTTCTTATCTAGGTCTCCCTGTCTGGGGCCTTGATAGACTTTCTCAAGAGCTGTGAATGTGAGAACTTCACTATTGCCGCCATGAAAGATTTTAATATGGCGTGCTATAGGGGTGTCAAGATCTTTCTTAATAGAATATATGTGTTCGCTAATGCGTCTTCGTAGTTGGCGCCGGGTTTTCCCTACATAGATTTTTTTTGCACAAACATGTAGCCACATAAACTACACTTGTAGTGCAGCAATTTGAAAAGTCCTTTAACATTTCTTGCCCCATTAGACGGATGTTCATAGATTTTTGTGGGTTTGATATATCTACAAAATTTACAATTCCCACACCTAAAGCATCCTAGTGGGGGATTCAGCCATGTCTTATTTTGTTTTTTCTCTTTAAAAAAACTATGCACTAATGTGTCTTTCAAATTTTTTCCCTTACGATAAACAATAGGTATTTTTTGTGGAAGTATATCTACCAAGTCATTGTCACTTCTTAATAGATGCCAATGGTTAGATATAATATCTTTGATTGAAGCAGATTCGTAGCCATAAGTCAAAATACATCTTGGATATGTATTATCTGATGTTTGGGTATTTGTCCTGTGCGGTTTATTCAGTAACTCTGTTCTGTTGCAGCCCAATGCATATTGAAAAGCTTTCTTTAGGCATTTATTTGAATATCCTCTTTCTAAAAATCTTTGTTTTAATTTATCTGCCTCAATTTTGAATTTAACATCTGAGCTGCAATTCCTCCTAATTCTTAGGTATTGCCCCTTAGGGATACCTTTTTTCAGGGGGTCAAAATGTTGACTGGCTCAGACGGCTCAGACGGCTCAGCAGACTCTACCTTGACAAAGACGTCTGATGACGACGAAACGCGTCGGCCTTTGATGACGTGGCATGCCTTGCAGCTAAGGGCACGCCGGCGTCCTCTCTACTAACAGTATTGTATTTTAATATTTAGAGGTTGCATGCTTACCCTCCCTGTCCGTTCCATATGAGTGAATGTTGTTGTCGTCTGGATACTAGTTATATCGAGCACGCAATAGACGGTGCTTAAAGCAATAGCTTGCCTGCTGGCTTCTATTTACTCTCTGTGCACTGTTGTTTCCATATCATGTTAAACTCTGGAATGGAGTATGGGAAAAACAGAAGCTTAATCTTTATAAGAGAAGATGCCCAGTAGGGACATTATATATATATTATATTCCTATTAAGACAAAAGACTTAAGTGCTCCTAAGTCTGTATTGTGCATTTTGTAAAACTTGTGCCATGACCAGGAAACAGATAAACATGGTCTAAATAGATCTTGGCAAACCATTAAGCGAGATATATCTCTACATCCAAAGGACAGATCATTCCAGGCTATTAATATTGTGAACCCCAAAGGGTCACTAATACCCTATATATCCAGAAGCACTACATGTATTTATGTGCATTATATATTTCTGATAATTGCACAGACAGGATTAATTCATTTGGATAAGCCATGCAATTTTTCCTCTGCAATACTGTTAGGTGTGACTTCATGAACCCCTCTACTTAGAGTTTACATTACCAACAAAGTGGTTATATGCTCACACATCAACCAGCCTTTTTATATCTTCTTTTTCCAATCCGGGATTTTTTATCAATTGTTTTTATGATATCGCCGTTGTTACCCCTTATTAATAAAGACTTTCGTTTATTTTCCCACTTTGTATATAGACTATTAACTAATGGGTAGTAAATACCTTGGGAACCTAGCATTCCTATCAGACCTAGATTTATAGATTAGTGGTTCAATCCACACAAAGGAAGCATTAGAATTCTACTACCTTATCAGAGGAATTTATATATTTCCCTCTTTTTGACACTCAGGACTAGCACTTTACTCTGAAGTACTTATATCCCAGAGCAAATATTTTATATACAATGGCTAATTTTTGTATTCAAAATATAGATATTGAATCACTCCTAAAAGAAGCTGAGGAAAGCTTTAGTGGTAACCCTCAGCCACAATTTGAAGGCAATAAAGATATCAAAAATATATATGGAGATCTTCTTAAAGTAATGAGGAAACAAGTACGCTCTGTATGGGAAATAAGCAGCTTACAAAATTGCCTTAAAAATAAGTACATTCCCAGAGGCCTAAGATTGCACCTTAACCCTGCAATAAATTTGAGTGATGAAACTTTTGTTAACAAATGGAAAGATATTCTTCTTAAATGTTCATCTGAATTAATCAGTCTGATTATTGAGACAGAAAAACATAATTTGGAACTACTAAAACCAAAGATCGTATTATGTCAGCAAGAATTTAATAAACAAAGTGACTCTACAGAATATGAATCACTATGTAAAAAATTAAATGATAATATAGAGAGATTCAAAAGAGAAATTAAAGACCGGAAACAGAAAAAATTCCTAAGAGATAAAACTGATTTCCAAACAAATAGAATCTTTAGGAAATTCCCTATCTCAATACCATCTCAAAGAAATTCTGACATAAGTTACTCAGACTATGACAATTCAGACATAGATGAACATTCCCTGCATAGTTCAAGAGGTAGACGACCTGGTATGCATTATAGAAGGGAGGCATACAATACAAGAAAGTTTGCACAAACTAGAATGCCAAACACCTATAATAATGAGGGTTTTTTAGAAGAAGGACAGTTTCCTGTGAAAGGTCCAGAGAGGAGAGACCAAAGGAAAAAGACCTAAGTACTGAGAAAAAGCTTAATACAAAAAGTTTGATAAAAGACCAAAGTATGAAAATCATTAACTTATCAGACTTTATCTTAAATCTTGACCATGAATCAGTACTGAGAAAAGGCCTTAGTTTTGTGCCAACATCAAGGTCGGATAAATTTACTCATATTAAAGATATCAACCTTTTTGCTCGTAAATTAGCCCTCCAGAAATTCTTTAAAAATAAAGAAGATAAAGAACATATGAAGTTAGGTATAAATAAAGAAGATATTGAAACTTTCAAACTTCTAATGTCCCTGTTGGAAGAGAATGCCTCTACTGATGAAGGTAAAACATACAATGACACAAAAAAATGGAAAAACAAAAGCAATTTCACCCCCTTCTTAAAAGATTACTCTAACATCTGGGTATTCCTCCAACAGGTAACAATTGACATAGAAAGTTTAGATTTCATCAAATTAAGAAAATCTTTCAATTTGACAAAACAAGAATACCAAGCAGTTGATGAGCTCAAGTCTTGTAAAGATATCCAAATCAAACAAGCGGATAAAGGGGGCAATCTTGTAATACTAAGTAATGATAAATACAAAGAGATGTGCAATAGGATCTTGGATGATAGATTTACCTATGAAGTATTAACAAAGAATCCAAATCTTGAATATAGATTAGCCTTAAAGTCCATATTAGAAAAAGCTAAAATGGAGAAGATTATTGATGAGCAAACATATATGTTTCTTCTACCAAAATTCCCTTGCATTTCAACTTTTTATGCACTACCAAAAGTGCACAAACAAACAGTGCCTATCCCTGGGAGGCCTATAGTATCAGGAACAGGAAACCTCTCCTCCAATGCCAGTATTTTTGTGGATCACTACCTACGTCACTTAGTACAGAATCTGCCCTCTTATGTACAAGATACCAATGATATATTAAAACAGCTTGAGCATTTAATAGTGCCAAAAGATACGTGGTTAGCAACCATTGACGTTGAAGCACTCTACAGTAGCATACCTCATAATCTTGGTATTGAGGCAGCTAAACAATTTCTGAGCATGAAAAGCACTAATTTTGAAAAATGTAACAACTTTATTATCCAACTCTTAGAGTATGTCTTGAAATATAATTTTTTTCTGTTCAATGACAAATGGTTCCACCAGACAAAGGGGACCGCAATGGGCACCCCATGTGCCCCTAGCTATGCAAACCTTTTTTTAGGGTGCTGGGAGAAGAAGATCTTCTCAGAACCAAACATTGAGCATCTCACTATACATGCAATGATTTGGCGTCGCTATATAGACGATATCTTTGTAATTTGGGATGGAACAAAACTAGAATTTGAAACCCTTATGGACTCATTGGACAAGAATGAGATGGGTTTGAGATTCACACATGTAATTCATAGAACAGAGATATCATTTTTAGACCTACTAATCCAAAAAGATGATGAAGGTAACATCTCAACTACTACATTCAGAAAAGAGACAGCTGCAAATACGTTACTTTCGTGGGACAGTCAACATTTTGACCCCCTGAAAAAAGGTATCCCTAAGGGGCAATACCTAAGAATTAGGAGGAATTGCAGCTCAGATGTTAAATTCAAAATTGAGGCAGATAAATTAAAACAAAGATTTTTAGAAAGAGGATATTCAAATAAATGCCTAAAGAAAGCTTTTCAATATGCATTGGGCTGCAACAGAACAGAGTTACTGAATAAACCGCACAGGATAATACATATCCAAGATGTATTTTGACTTATGGCTACGAATCTGCTTCAATCAAAGATATTATATCTAACCATTGGCAATGACTTGGTAGATATACTTCCACAAAAAATACCTATTGTTTATCGTAGGGGAAAAAATTTGAAAGACACATTAGTGCATAGTTTTTTTAAAGAGAAAAAACAAAATAAGACATGGCTGAATCCCCCACTAGGATGCTTTAGGTGTGGGAATTGTAAATTTTGTAGATATATCAAACCCACAAAAATCTATGAACATCCGTCTAATGGGGCAAGATATGTTAAAGGACTTTTCAAATTGCTGCACTACAAGTGTAGTTTATGTGGCTACATGTTTGTGCAAAAAAAATCTATGTAGGGAAAACCCGGCGCCAACTACGAAGACGCATTGGCGAACACATATATTCTATTAAGAAAGATCTTGACACCCCTATAGCACGCCATATTAAAATCTTTCATGGCGGCAATAGTGAAATTCTCACATTCACAGCTCTTGAGAAAGTCTATCAAGGCCCCAGACAGGGAGACCTAGATAAGAAACTCCTTCAACATGAAGCAAAATGGATTTACAAATTAAAAGCGTTATCTCCAGAGGGTTTAAATGAAGGTTTCACATTTTTACCCTTCATTTGAATGGATATTTACTAGTACTAGATATAATATCTATAAAGTAGGAACTACTTAATCAACATGGTTCAAGTGTGATTATAATTATCATGTACAAGCAGGATGCTTGTCTTCACTGATAGGTTTGCACTTTTCTTCCACAATTGGCATGTAGATGGTATTTAACACACGTTATGTACCACTTATTCACAATATTAGTATTATTGTGGATCACCACTGTATTATGACTGTTTACACAGTCACTATTAACCTTTACTTCCCTTTTTTTTCCCCTCGCTTCTCATTAATTTGCACTTTTACCACCAATAGGGTGCTCCCTTAGTTCTTCATATGCACCACATTTCATTACTCTTATATAACAGATTTTTAATTGTCTGTTTCGATGCACCTTTTAGATTTTCATCCTGGATATTCAGGTCACATTCATATTTATGCCACTTCATAGATCTCCTTTCCTTTAGGATCGATATTTATTTCCTCATACAGTTAGTATATGTAGTTACCATCTTTCTATATCCATTGGTACTTTTTTACATCTTTTTTCCTCTTAGCCTGGAGTTCCTTGTCCCATGTTATACAGGGACTATTTTTTTGCTATCTATTTGCTATTATCGTCATTCATTTATACCCTCTTATTTGTCTGAGAGGGCAATATTATGTTTGCTTCATCTTTATGCATCATAGCGCTATGATCGCTTTCAAATTGCAGTGCGCAGGTCCGCTCAGTGTCAATTGGTTGCTGTGGTAACGGCAACGTTTAAAAAGAGGGCTAGATGGCTCAGCAGACTCTACCTTGACAAAGACGTCTGATGACGCCGAAACGCGTTGGCCTTTGATGACGTGGCATGCCTTGCAGCTAAGGGCACGCCGGCGTCCTCTCTACTAACAGTATTGTATTTTAATATTTAGAGGTTGCATGCTTACCCTTCCTGTCCGTTCCATATGAGTGAATGTTGTTGTCTGGATACTAGTTATATCGAGCACGCAATAGACGGTGCTTAAAGCAATAGCTTACCTGCTGGCTTCTATTTACTCTCTGTGCACTGTTGTTTCCATATCATGTTAAACTCTGGAATGGAGTATGGGAAAAACAGAAGCTTAATCTTTCTAAGAGAAGATGCCCAGTAGGGACATTATATATATATTATAATCCTATTAAGACAAAAGACTTAAGTGCTCCTAAGTCTGTATTGTGCATTTTGTAAAACTTGTGCCATGACCAGGAAACAGATAAACATGGTCTAAATAGATCTTGGCAAACCATTAAGAGAGATATATCTCTACATCCAAAGGACAGATCATTCCAGGCTATTAATATTGTCAACCCCAAAGGGTCACTAATACCCTATATATCCAGAAGCACTACATGTATTTATGTGCATTATATATTTCTGATAATTGCACAGACAGGATTAATTCATTTGGATAAGCCATGCAATTTTTCCTCTGCAATACTGTTAGGTGTGACTTCATGAACCCCTCTACTTAGAGTTTACATTACCAACAAAGTGGTTATATGCTCACACATCAACCAGCCTTTTTATATCTTCTTTTTCCAATCCGGGATTTTTTATCAATTGTTTTTATGATATCGCCGTTGTTACCCCTTATTAATAAAGACTTTAGTTTATTTTCCCACTTTGTATATAGACTATTAACTAATGGGTAGTAAATACCTTGGGAACCTAGCATTCCTATCAGACCTAGATGTACTTTTAACTTACAGGCATAGTAGAGTGCAAAAATTAGTCTTTGTAATTTTTACTACAGGGGATTGTCATAATAGTATTTTGATAATTTATTTAAAGGCTTATATGTTCGGTCAATGAATTTTTTTTATTTTTTCTTGGGGTGTTAGTACTATTTGTTGTAGTATTCTATTTTATGTGTGTGTTTAGGTTTTATGCTTAATATTGTACATTACGACTGGTAATTTAGAATGACAAATTTTATTTATTCTATGTTTTGAGACTTTTGTGGACTATGCTGTTTTCTTCTTTTTTTTTTGGCTAGATTGAAGTTTGGATTTACTGTTAAACATTATTGTCCATAACAGACAAATAAGAGGTAAATAAGAAATGTGTCAGTTAAATTTTGGTAAAAGTTATAGGCCCTCATTCAATTGCGATTTGGCCAATTCAATAGTGCTTTAAATAAGCACATAACATATTTTTTTTTAAATAAGTTTTTAGTTAGTGAAAACTTTGTGTTATGTGCTTATTTAGACCCCTATTCAATTGGCCAAATTGCAATTGAATGAGGGCCATAGTTAGTGATTGTTATTCTTTTTTTTTTTCTGTTGACATGGATGCAGAGCAAACATGATTATTTAGTTTTCTCTTTTTTTACTTTTTATACTGCACCTTGGTTGAAGTGTGATTTCAAGCAGAATATTTGTTGTTCCTCTGTTGAAAGTCTTCGTCTGATGGTCTTCACGCAGTGTCTGTTGTAAAGGAAAAATGAAAATGTTATTTGATTTGAATGTATTTGTAATGAATAACATATTTCATTATTTTGGTGTATTTTATCTGTTATGGTGATTTTTTTTGCTATGCTGTTTTTTGTGCAACCTTTTAAAAATACTTTAATTGTATTTGTATATTCCAGTTATCCTTTTTTTATTCTGTAATTATAAATGTTTTTCTTATTTTGGATATGATCGCAATATTTTTAGCATTCTCCTGTTTTGTGTCCACCACTTTTGGTATGCTAATTTAGGCTTCTTTGTAAGGCTTATAGCTTCTTAAACAGTAAAGAACAATCGTAATTTAGTTTGCTATGTGTTTGTGTGATTTTTGGTACAATCCTATTTTGTGTCTACCACATGTTGCATACTTTATTTGCTTAATTAGTCTTTTTTATGAGGATTAAATGTTGTACATTGAAAATGAATGTTTTTCCTATTTTGGATATGATGGCTATGTTTTTAGCATTATCCTATTTTGTTTCCAAGACTTTTGGTATGCGTATTTAGGCTTCTTTGTAAGGCTTATAGGTTCTTAAACATTAAAGAAGAATATTAATTTACTTTTCTATGTGTTTGTGTGAATTTTGGTACAATCCTGTTTTGTGTCCACCATATGTTGCATACTTTATTTGCTTAATTAGTCTTTTTTATGAGGATTAAATGTTGTTGTACATTGAAAATGAATGTTTTTCCTATTTTGGATATGATGGCTATGTTTTTAGCATTATCCTATTTTGTGTCCACCACTTTTGGTATGCTTATTTAGGCTTCTTTGTAAGGCTTATAGGTTCTTAAACATTAAAGAAGATTATTAATTTACTTTGCTATGTGTTTGTGTGATTTTTGGTACAATCCTATTTGTGTCTACCATATGTTGCATACTTGATTTGCTTAGTTAGTCTTTTTTATGAAGGTTAAATGTTTTTCTACAGTGAAAATGAATGTTTTTTCTAGTTTGGATATTATGGCAATGTTTTTAGTATTATCCTATTTTGTGTTCACCACTTTTTGGTTGCTGCATTTGTTATATCGGCGGCCATTCAAAATATATACTGTAGTTCCTTTATTTTTTCTACTTGTTATACTTTACCTTGATTGAAGTGTCGAATGACAGAGGGTCCCCTCCTACCAATCTTGCAGGGGCTATACACATAAATGTGCGTGTCACATGTCACTATACATGAATCAGATTTTCATAGTTAAAGTTGTTTTTTTTTTGTCCTGTCTTGATAATAAAATGTAATATATTATAGCTTACCTCTCAGTTGTAATTTGCACAATGTAAAGTAGGAAAAGTTGGAAATTCTCTTCTCAAGTAACAGCAGCAGTTAACTATCCAGTCACTCCGTTCATCACCCGAGTAGAAATGTAGAATTTTCTGGAAAGTAGGCAGTGTTTAAAAAACTTTCAAGTATCTCAAACCGTTAGAACGCAATACGCATGCGCTATTTGCGTTCCAGCTTACAATTTGCGTTCCATCCTCCACTTTATGTGTAGTAGTTTTCAAAATGGTGGTTAATATCAGCGTGGTACGTGCCGCATAGTATGTGTTTCAGTTTTGCAAGTCACTGTAGTATTGCTACGTATGAAGCCTCGTTTTCGTTTTGTTCGGCAGCCTTTTTTTCTCTCGCTTAGGTGATTTTTGGCAGTTTAAACTCGTTTTTTTGGACTTAAATGAACGTGTAAATTAACTTTTCGAGGTGCCCGATGCCCCCCCTTGCTGTAAGTAAGCTTTTTATGTGTTCTTTGTGTTTATTTCTTGTGTTTCTGATGTTTTTATGAGCGCCGTTTTCGGACGGTTTTGCGTGTTAGGAATGGGTCGTTTCGCGGCCGTTGGGTCGTGTGTGTTAACCGCGTGTGAGGGGCCTTTTAGGTTCTTTTTTTAAGTCGTGCGTGTGTGTGTGTGTTAACAACACAGCCGACGTTGGATCTTCCACCAGCGCAAATACGGCCCCTCGCTTCACGAGGGTCCGCATTTGCGGACAAACACAGCCGACGTTGGATCGTCCACCACCGCAAATGCGGCCCCTCGCTTTCGAGGATCTGCATTTGCGGACAAACACAGCCGACGTGGGATGCTCCACCACCGCAAATGCGGCCCCTCGCTTTGCGAGGATCCGCATTTTCGGGGATCTTCGCCGCTCGCTACGCGAGCCCGCAAGCGTTAGCAAAAACTCGTATGCTCACAACTATATATGTGATATACACACATTATACTCCATGTCTGTGTCTCTCTCTTTATGTATCTATATACACACATTATACTACATGTCTGTGTCTCTCTCTTTATATATCTATATACACACATTATACTCCATGTCTGTGTCTCTCTCTCTATATATATATACACACATTATACTCCATGTCTATGTATCTCTCTCTTCATGTATCATGCCTTTCTGTGGATATAACTCTCTCACATACGTTTCTCTCCTCACCTCCTCTACCCGCTCTGCAGTTCTCTCCCTGCTGTTTTCGTAATCAACAATTGAGCGCTCTGATTGGTGGCCACCTTGCCAAGCACCGCCTTCCTCCCTCCTCCTATAGGACACTGAACCCGCCCATATACAGAGAGCCGCAGTTGCTTCACAAGGGCTGCAGTTGCTGGCAAGGAGCGCCTTTGGTGCTCCATGCCAGCAACTGAGGCCCTAGCGAGGGCCGCGGCTCGCTTTGCGAGCCACGGGCTCGATACGTGAGCCCGCAAGCGTAAACAACGGTTTCAGGGGGCTTGTATGCTTACAACTATATATGTGATGAGAGGGAATATGTTATATATGGAACTGGTAAGAATACTCTGCACAGAAGTTAGCTGCAGATCATTGCACCCTCTCAGTCAAGACATATGTATGTCCTAAGTAAACACTTGAGCCCTCATTCTATTATCGGCTGTAAATCGGCCGCAAAGCTGCGATTCCTTGCGGGGCTCCCGTTACCTTGCAATTCAATTATACGGCGCGGCAAGGATATCCCCTTACGGCCGGCCGTATATCTTGCAATCGTCCGTAAGCTCAGAAATCTTTAAATGCAAAAATAAATTCAAGACAGCACTGTAAAGCTCTGTAAATGATAGGGATCATTATGGGGGACATGAGGATTAATAGCAACCCCCTCTCAAGCTTGCACATCAGCCCAAATCCGAGATTACATTAACTGTTTATTTTCCGGCCGCAGCGTGGGCGGGTCTGAGGTGCTCCAAGCCCTCTGGACTTTTTACATGGATATGTGACATAAATTAAAAACAAATTTAATTTACGGATTTGAGTGTAGGGGAATATTGTGCTATTAATGCTAACACCTACAATCACTTTATAGTCTCATAAGAGTGCAGGATGGCTTTATTATGGCTTTAAAATGTGCTTAATTGTGTGCCTGTGGGACCTTTTTGCTGCAAGTAAGCAGCGGCTCGGTTTTAGCCTTGCAGAGAGGGTTCCCGGAGCAATTGAATAGCAACCAGGATTTTCTTACAGCCAAAACTCTTGTGGCCGTTTAAGATCAATGGCTTTCCTCTGGCGCGTGCGGCCGCAAGGGGTAGCAAGGCGCCGGCCGCAAGCCTGCCGGAATCCCCGGCCTGAAGGGAATAGAATAGGCAAATAGCTTGCGGCCGGTCCTTGCGGCCCCGCATCTCCTACGGCCGATAATAGAATGAGGCCCTTGAGCTTTACATAAAGGTTTTCTGCCCTACCTAAACATGGACATCTGGCCTACCGTTTAGATATCTGATGAGTATTATCTCAATTGTTATAGTAACCCAAGGCTACAAGGCAGGTGTGTTTCATCACACACATACAGAGTGTATTTTACCTTTGTAGTTTTATTTTAATGTTTTTAATAACTTAGTATTAGTAGAAATATTTGACTGGGAGCCAAACTCTATATAACCACAAACCTAAATATTCTATTGGCAATTGCAGCAAAGATAAGCTGTAGCTGTCATGAAGATATGATGTTCTTATCCTTGACACGATCAGTAATCAGTAAGCAGTTTGTAGTACTAATGTTATACTAAGATCAGCTATCAATAAGGAGTTTGCCCTACTAATGCTATACTATTTTGTTGTTGTCTAGTCCTTCAGTCATGTCCGACTCTTGGTGACAATATTGACACAGCACGCCAGGCACATCTGTCTGTGTTTCTGGTTGTGCTTATCCATATGCGTTAGTGACAAAGATACTGGAGTGACTTGCCAGTTCCTTCTCTAGTGGACCACAATTTGTCTGACCTCTCTGCTATGACCTGCCCATCTTGGGTGACCCTAAATGGTTTAGCTCTCAGACTCATTGAGATACACAAGCCTCTTCATCACAACAAGGTATCAATCCAGAAGAATAATGCTATACTATACTAAGGGCCCTATTCTATTAAAAGCCTGCAAATGCCTCAAACTTGTAAATTTGGCTGTGGGTGTTTTTTTTATCTAAATGTTTAGATGCCTTCTATTAACTCAAGCTCGCAATTCACCTCCTGATGCCTAACCTCGTAAAACTTGCCTTTTTAAGTAGGATTTCAGGGGGCATAATCATTAGATCTGACAATATTTAAGCAAATCCGTAATTTACTCCTTAGACCCAGGAGGCTATGAATTAATTAGTACTAATAAGTAATTTTTGCTGATCTGACTCACAATCAAGCAATCCAAAACTCTATAAAATGCATTACAGCACTTGTTTTAGTCCATGTGGGTTTCATGATATGTATTAAACCCTTGATATTATCAATATTACTCAGAAATAACATTTAGAAATAATATTTTTTAATTGCATAGTTGTGGGATTGAGACTGTTGTGCAATTAATTCCATGCCTTTCGATGCTTTCAGAGTTCAGTATTCTGTGTTTAATTGCTGTTATATCTTTAATTTAAGTATTTGAAAAAGCCCTTGCAAGTCCTATTTAGAACTCTATTAGTATTTTGGGCAGAAAAGTAATACTTTTATCATTTGCTAGTTAGACCTTATTTGCGAGCTAGAGCTACGGGTTTAATAGAATATCGATTTTGTGGAACTTTAATTATTTAGAGATCACAATATTCGAGCTGTGCTAAAACCAATGGAGTTCTAAGGACAAATCTGCCAATTGGCTGGCCCGTAGTGATTGTGGGCGGGTAACTCGTAATTGAATTGCGAGTAGCTAATAGAATACGTGGCAATATTAAGAGCAGTTTTAAGTGTGTATAAATGTACGAATTGGGCAACAGAATAGGGCCCTAAGGAATTTTGACCTCATTCAATTCCCAAAAAGAGCCAGGTAACTTTCTCTAGCTATTCTAATCATAAATAGTTAAACTGCTAACTAGAACATTTTTATTCAAAGCATAGCAAATAATGCAGCAGTTGAAAACATATATGGGTGTCCTAATGTACAGATCAACATCCATATTAAATTTCAGCATTCTAGATATGAGGTTGGAAATTAAGCTATACATGCTTAAAATTTTGAAAAGTTACAATGCTATTAAACTAGCCCTGCTGCGAGCAACGTGTGAGCTACGCAGCAGGGCCGTCCGTGTCAAACACGGAGAAACAGTGCTTGAGTTGTGACAGTCTGTGAGATGATCTTGCAGGCTCCCCCACATCATCACTTGCTGCGCGGGTCCTGAACAGTATCTCCGTGGCAGTTCTACATACAGGCCCTGCCATGGGGGCTACTCCAAGTACCCCACCGGGCAACTAAATGTAACCCCCCTTAATGCTGGAGGTCCCCATCGGGACCCCCGAAGTGATCCCACATTAACCCCTTGCAGCGGGGGTCCCCAATTAAAAAATTCATATTCCCCGTCGTGGCTCCTTAAAGGGCCTACAGCACACCATTAGCCAATCCCGGCCGCTGGGTTACTGTAAGTACCCCAGCGGCACCTAACATTAGTCTGCCTCTATGCTGGGGTCTCCATTTGGACCCCCAAAGTGTCACCATATTTACCCTTGCAGTGGGGGTCTCGATCATCATTGATCGTGACCCTGCTGCATTAAAAAACTCAAATTTCCCGCCTCGCAGGTCCTTAAAGGACCGTAAAGGTCCTGAAAGGACCTATGCAAAAAAATATTAACCCCTGCCGCAGGAGTACTATAAGTAACACCCCAGGCACCTAAAATTAACCCCATCACTCATGGGGCTCTATACAGAGCCCCATGAGCCCTTAATTAGCCCTTAATTAGCCATATCACTAATTGGGCTCCCTTAAATTCCCCCATGAGCCCTTAATTATCCCTAATGGGGTCACTTAATTAACCCAGTAACTCGTGGGGGTCAATACAGAGCCCCATGAACCTTTAATTAACCCTATAACTCATGGGGCTCTATACAGAGCCCCATAAGACTAAAATTGACCCCCTCAGTCCAATGGGGGTCTATAGAGACCCCTGTAGAACACTAATAACCCCTAGGTTGAACTTACAAGTGCCATGAGGGTCCTCCAGAACTCTCATGACAAAGTCTAAACACTACACTACACTATTAACCCTAACTATACCCCATTAACCCCTTAACCCTAAGTATAACCCGTTAACCCATACTAAACCCTATCTAGCCCTAATCTGGACCTAATAACCCTTACTGGGCCTATCTAACCAATACTGGGCCAATCTAACCCTTACTGGGCCTATTTAAACCTATCTGAACCTAATAACCCTAACTGGGCCTATTTAACCCCATCTAGTCCTATTTTATAAAACATTTTATCTTTTTATTTTTTTAGAGCATGGATTTTTCAAGGGCCCAGCCGAGGCAGAAGAGGAGAAGGCCGGGGGCATCGCGGACAGTTACGTTTTAAATTTATAATGTTTATTGTTTATTTATGTTGTGTGTATTTGTGTATATGTTGTACTAATGTGATGCTTCTTTTTTTTTTTCTGGGGCCAAGCTGGAGTTATCTATAGATAGGGGGTAATGTATAGATAGGGGGTAAATTATAGATAAGGGGTTATGTATAGATAGGGGATTATGCATAGACAGGGGGTAATGTCTTGATAGGGGGAAATGTATAGATAGGGGGAAATGTATTGCAGTTTGTAGGGGTATTTTTATAATGTATTTATTACTGTAATTTAATGAATATTTGTGTATGCCTTTTCTTTGCAGGTGTGGGATTTTTGATGTTCTTTTCTTATTTTTATAGTGAGGGGGTTTGTAATGTCCTTTTTTTATTTTTTGTACCATAAGTTTTTTTTTATTTTTGGTAACATAGTTTTTTTCTATGTTTGGTATCATTGTTTTTTTTATTTTTTGTACCTTAACTTTCTTAATTTTTTGTAATTAGTGGGGTGGGGGTTTTAATAGGGGGTTAGGTAGGTAGGTAGGTGTTTGTACTTAGTGTTATGAGGGTCCTGGAGGACCCTCATGGCACTTATGGGGTTAATAATAGGCTTCTAATTGTCCTATGAGGGTCTTCATACACCCTTATGGGACTGATTGGGTTAAATAGGGGCTTAAGGGGTTTTGTCACTGCCGAAATATTACAAGTTACTCCTAATATCTAAATCTCTTTCAGTCATCATATATATAGTGGAACACCAACAATTGGCAATATCATACCTCCACATAACATATTACAGTATGCAAGAGTTTAATGCCAATCATCAAACACACATGCACCACAACAGATGCTCTGAAGCACTCATTAATGAAGGGATAGACACACCACAAACAATACTCAATGACAGTAGTGATCATCACCACAATACTGACAGCCATCATCTAAATCACATCCGTGTGTCTAATACACTGGGATGTGAGATATGTCATCATGGGCAGCATGTGGCCTTAAACAGAGGACTGGGCGACACCAATGGTGGATTAATGGCAGAGGTGAATGCCACAGGTATATCACTAGATAGCACAGGCCAGGCACTGAATGTTCACATTGGAGCAAGGGTTTTATAGGCACAGGAACATGGGCATAAAGGGACAAATTATGTCATGGTGGATTACACTAATGTCTTGAAGCTGTTCATGAACACCAACAAACAGAAAAGGAGTCTGTGGAGAGGTACATGTAGCATCAGGAATCCTACCTCCAACAACGGAAAAAAGAAGTTCACCTGTCCTGTCAAGTCCCATGCCATAGATGTTGTTTGTGTGTCGACATGTATAACAATAATAATTATGTGAAATTACTGCTAGTCTTAATCTGTCAATTCATTTTTAATTAGAAAAAATGGAATGGTGGATTGGTTAGCCACAACAGTTTCAGAATATATATTTATCAAAGTATTAACTCCCAATAATCACTAATGTTGTGATTGAACACACTTTGGACGTATTAATACATGTTATCAAACCATGCTTGTGTCACTGGAATGAACACATAATGTTTTGGAACGAAAAGAATGATATACATGTAATCATTATGTCACACTTCATGTAGCATTAAGGTTTTGTGTGCACCAATATGTGAACTGATGTCACAAATTATGATATTAACATCAGATTTAACATAGAAAGTGGAAACACTTGGATATAACAACGTCAATAATGATGAACATGAGGTTAGCGATATGTAGACCAGTAATCATAAGCATGAAGACATAGGTATCAAGACATGTCTCAGGCTTGATATATTATGCTGTTATTCATATATCATTAATCCATACATGCATATCATCACTGAATAAAACAATTATACACATCCACCATAGCTTACCACAGGATGAGTATACTGAAGAATGATCTATGTACAAAACCAAGATAGATTAGAAAATTGGATAAATTATGATGTCCAAAATCAATCATAATCATAAACACATAGACACATAGGTTGTAGTATACCAATATATGTGGTTATTATATACACAGAGCACAGTCATATATGTAACCAACTATGTATTGATAATGTGGTTTGTAAACAAATACCAAGAGGGAAAGAGGCTGTTTGGCAAAAATTTATATTAGAAATTAAAATATGTAAAAATGTATAATAATGATAATGCATAGAAACTACTAAAGTCACATCTGGACATTGCACCACAGTAACCATGATCAGTTGAATATATATCTCATCTGTCCTTACATTGTGTCTTCGGCTCTCATTGCCAGCTGTTTTCAAAGTCTTGAGGGCCTTGCTCTGAGCCTCAAGGGCCTACGGCCTTCAATGATCATCTTGGGCCTGGGAATGAGCGCTTTTAGTGCTCATTGCCAGCCTTTTTTAAAGTTGTGCGGCCTCGCTATGAGCGCCTTCGATGCTCATTGCGCATGCACAAGCCTGTAACTTTTAACATTGCGTGACCAACATTCGTAATTACCACAACTATTAAATATGATCATGACATGTAAACACGTACCCATTAACACTGATTTACAATGGGGGTCATCATCCACAATGTCTGTAAATTACATCATGCAAATGATTATGCACTCAGAATGCTATAAGGATGACATGCTTCACTAAAACATGTATAACTGCAGGGTTTGATTAACATATGTTAATAGGACTTTGAAAGTCAACAGCCATTTCAGCATTGGTACTAATTGAATATACCAACAGTGCTATTTTATACAATATATATATTTTGTATATGTGGTGTGTGAGATCATTCTTGAGGAAGAATGTAATTTAGCTAATGGCCAATAAAAAAAATTACTTGCATTATTTGTTTACACTGCTTGCAGATGATGAAAAATCCTTAATGGATATAAGATTTAACTAAAATAAATGTGTGTGTGTGTGTGTAAATTATGTGTTATAGCACAACAAAATAACAGGTGGCTCAAGGCGTAACAGGAACTGGGTACAATGGGGTGCTACTAGGGATAAAGGAATTATATGACAATAGAAAAAAGAAGTAAAGGGTAACCCTTTTATATGGTGCACACCCTAGGGTCTCATTATAATATAGAGAATGATACATAATAAATCTTAGCGTTTAATAATATGGTTAAAATTCAAAATTAAAATCTTGATACTCTGACGAAATTTCATAAGGAGTGGAAAGGACTCAATATGCCATTATATATATTGGATAAATAATCCTATAAGAACACTGAAAATGTGATCCAGCTATAAAGTGCTAAGTGCTGTGAACAACTGTGGGATAAATGCTGTGATAAATATTGCACAGAATGGAAAAAATGAACAGTGCTAAGTGCAAATAATGATCATGGTGAATCACATAATCGTAGATATGATGAATGTTAAATATGATGCATATTAAAGTGCTGAATATCCAAAGGATATACCAAAAAAAGAATAAATATATCAAAGTGCTGAGTGTTAAAAAATTGAGGCCTATAGGAAAACAATACATGCTGGTAGTAAATGCATAGGAGCTGTCTATTGTTAAAGACTGGGGCGTCCACATTCCAGAATTAACTAATTGACATTGTGTTCCTTGTTTAAATACGAATAGTCTAGAGCGAGAAAAGAGGACCTGTGAAGTCAATTAACAGGGCTGTTGGCCCATACCAAAAAGAATCACAGCTCCTAGCTCCACGAACGCTGCTTATGCATCCAGGACTGACATCATAGGTCAGCGTTGCCATGTCACATAAACGTGCAACCCGACGCACGTTTCTTAACAATTTCATCAGGGGTTACCGATAAGGCCAACGGAAGACTATTTAAGACATTCCGTTACCATAAAGACGTGGAAATTAAAACCAAATAGATATATGTACAATAAAAGTAAATGATAGGTGGGAAAAAGGAAAACTAGTATTACAGTATAGAAGTGACACTATAGAAGAAAACCTATAAAGGCTATATAACGATGGATAACAATATATATGGGTAATAATATAATATTTCATAGAAATATGAGAACAAAATACATATGATCCTATAATTTATACAGAAAAATACATAATATTGATGAGATTGGTGAGATCATGAATACCATTCTGGATGTATCAATCAATTATTGTTATATGCATATACATATTAAGTATTGCTATACATATTAGACCTATAGAGTATTTAACAAATACTTAAACATAGGAAATAATGCCAAATAGTGCTGGTCAAATAGTATATAACGTTATTTTGGACAAAGTTTTGAATATTAAAAGATTTATTTTAAGGCTGAAAAGGGCCCCCTCGGCTTATACTCGAGTCACCACCCCTTGTCTCTCTTTCCCCTGTGTCTCTCTCCCCCCTCGTGTCTCTCTTCCCCCCCCCCAGTCTCTCTTTCCCCCCAGTCTCTCTTTCACCCCCCCGTGTCTCTCTTTCCCTCCCCCCTCCCTTATCATCCTCAACCCCCCCATCCTCATCCTCAACCCCCATCCTCATCCTCAACCCCCATCCTCATCCTAACCCCTCCATCCTCATCCTAATACCCCTCCTCATCCTAAACCCCCCTCCTCACTTTAGCCCTCTAATTACCTCCTCCTCTCCCTTTCCCCTCACTTACCTTCCATCTGCAGCAGCTGCTCCTCCGCTCCTCCGCGCTCCTTCCGGCTGCATCTTGACCTGGCCAATGCGAGGGTCTGCATTTGTGGACCAACTGCGACCCTCACGAAGGTTTGTGAGCGTGACAACGATTCGTACTTTGACAACTATTATATGCTATATAAGTGAAATTTAGTTTATTTAAAAAACATATATTTAAATTATATTGAAGCTCCGTCTTCCATGGATTACAGATAAATATTCCAGCAGACTCCAATGTACATAACATAATATTGTGTTTTATTGCTGATTTTCATTTATGCTTTATGAGTATATATTAAAGTGGCTTATTTTACAAACCTGTTTTTCTTCTAAATATTTGGAATGCATGAAATACATAATAGCTAGAAAGACCTTGTGGACAAAATGAAAAAAAGAAATCTGACTTTTTATGTACGACAAATAGCAGTATTCAGTATTAAATGATGCGTGATAATGCTTCTGACAGTTTTGCTAGCAATATGTATCATTCAGCTCTATAATCAATATCTCCAAAGGCGCAAGAGTTGCAGGAGATCAAAAGTGCTGGAATATTTAGTAGGCTGCCTTATTTATTGCCATTAAACTTCATGCCAAAGTCTGCCTTCCGATGTCACATAGCAGAAGTAAGGTGCGGAAAGCCAATTTCTGTCAATTATCATTTTCCATTTGATATGTTTTATACTTGATAGCACAACATACATTCTATGATGCTACTGCAACAATCAAAGAGAAAAAGCAAACAGGGTGTTAAATTATCCTTTATATTTTTTCTTTGCTGTAAATATTTATTTTTTTGTATAAAGCATTGCAAATATTGAAATGTATCATTTGATTACTCAGAATGCCATTTAGAGAATCGTATGAAAAAATAAAATAAATAATAAATAATAAATAAACACACCATTTCCATTTTTAACATTTATGTGCAATTATTATTTACTGGGATATTCTATTTTCTTTTCTGACTTGTTTCTTTCAGCTATTTTCCCAGGTGAGTATTTCCTTGTAAACAGGGATACAGTCAGTAGTGGTAGAAGTCAGTAATACTGTTGAAAGCCCTAACAGCTTTATCAGCTACAATACATTGTGCATATAGACATTGAATCTCTATTTTCATCTTTATTATTATTATTATTATTATTATTATTATTATCCTTTATTTTTCAATGTGCCAACATAATCCATCACACCATGATGGGGTTAAGTGCATAGGACTACTAACTCACTGTAGGAGGTTCCTGTCTTTGAGTTTAAAATTGTATGTAGAAAGTGCTTTTTCCCAAAGCACCTTACATGATTGAAAACTTGAAAATTTACAATTTAAGGAAATGGAAAAGGCAGAAACCTGGGTAAGAGTAACATATTAAGATTACTTATGTAGGAAGGTGTGCAAAGTTAGAAGATTTTCATTAAGAAGCGGAGAGGAGGGATCTGGTAGAAAGTCATTGAGCCCTTTTCCATTAGGAGCTTTCAAATGCCTAAAACTCATACATTTGGCTACAGATGTATTCTATTGACTCAAGCCCGCAAATTTATTTCCTTAAGCCTAAGCTTGTATAACCTGCCTTTTTAAGTCGAATTTCAGAGGGAGTGATCATATGATCTGACAATATTTAAGCAAGAAAAAAAAATGTAAGCAAGGCCATACTTTACTTCTTGGACAGCCAATAGTAAATTAGACCATCATCATGATATCCATAAAACATGGAAGATAGATGTAATCTACAATTGGAGGCTTCAAATTAATTAGTGCCAATCACTATAATATTTGTGGATCTGCGGGGCTGTTCGCAATTCTTATGATGTTGGTAACGCTTTGTGAGACTCGCAAAGCGAAGCGAGCCATTTGCGGCCCATAGAGTATTCAGAAACCTAGCATAAAAATCCCTACAAAAACTATTGCAGCAGCTTGTGGAACCCATTGTTTACTCCCTAACGCCAATAAACTATCTACACTGCTCTCCTAAGAGGACAGCATTTAGCCTAATAAACACAGTGGCAGTGGGATCTGCCGCTTATTCCTTAATCTATCTGGGCAGCTGAAAAAATACAATAAGGCCATAACATCATGGCAGATGACACTTATACCAATTAAAGATAGCCAATGATCAATTTAACCAATGATATTTATATATACTCAGATCAGCATAAAGGACACATATTTGCCATGCTACCAGGTTAACTTACAGAATACATATTAGAGGTACATCATAAAACTTAAGCTGTCATTTAATCCTTTATGTACAAGCGTATCTAACATAGTAATCCATTTTGCTTTAGCCTTAAGTAGTGCTACTTCCAAATTACTCTTCCTAATGCCGGAGGTGACTTTTTGAAAAATTCAACATTTTACGTTCAGTTTTGAAGAATGTGTATTAAGCAAATGTTTGGCCACCGATGTGTTTTGCCCTTGGAAACATTCAAGGGACCATTTTAAATATTCCTTAGATGTTTGCCCAACCTCTTTTTAATTTGTCTGATTGTCATACCAACATAGAGAAAATTACATGGGCATTGTAAACAGTATACAACACCTTAGGTGCTACAGTTATAAAAAACCTCTCAAATTTACTGTTTTACCTAATCTTTCAATCATATTCGGTATTTGCGTCATACAGCTACAAACATTGCAAAATCCACAACCAAATGTTTCATTGGGGAGAGAGCCTTGAGTTACTAGGTGATCTTTTAAAGTCTGTGCTTTACACCAACTTAAATCTATTCTATCCCCCAAAAGAGTATTAAGAAAAACATCTGATTTTAAGACAGCTAAGTGATTGTTAAATATTTTTGATACATCTCGCCACTGATCATTGAAAGTGCCAACAAACCTATTCGCATCAGAGTCAACCTTTTTCCTATTCTTAGGTACAAGTTAATCGTCTCTTTGTGTAAGCTTTCTTTCAAGTAATATTGCTGTATCATCTCATTTTTAACCTACTGTGTAGTTCCTTAGCTCTTATCTGAAACACTTCAAGACTGGAGCAATTTCTGCAAACTCTCAGAAATTCTCCTATTGGAATAGCCTTTAGAGTGGCAAGAGGATGAGGACTGGAGTTATGCAATGTATTATTACTAGCTGTTTCCTTTCTATATAGATCAGTACTAACTAGACCTTGTACATCCTTACAAATTGTGATATCTAAGAAATTGAGATCTTATCCCAACATGATGTAAGTTGGAGATTTAATTTGTTATTATTGATGGTAGTCAAAAACAATTGTAACTCTTGAGGACTGCCATCCCAGATAAAGAACACATTATCTATATATCTTAGCCACATAAGTATGTGGTTCATAAATTTCAGATTGCTCTCATTGAAGACAAACTCCTTCTCCCAGCAAAGCAGAAATATATTAGCATACGTGGGGACACAAGCCGCCCCCATCGCTGTTCCTCCTAGCTGTAGAAAAAAATTGTTGTAAAATACAAAATAATTTGAAACAAATTTAAGTAATTTCAAAAGGAATTGATGTTTAGGAGAATTGTCTGATGTTTCCATTGCAAGAAAATATTCAACAGCACCTAATCCTAAAGAATGTTCAATCAAAGTATAGAGAGATTATACACCAGAAGTTATAAGGAGGGTTTCGTCTCAAATATGATACCATCCAATCTCCTTAATACCTCAATTCTGAGTCCAAATATTGACTTGCCTTTTCGCAAAGGCTATTTTCCCCATTATAATGGGTCAACCAGGAGGAGTGGAGCAATTTTTGTCTACTTTGGGACGCATATAGAAGGTGGCAAGATGTAGGTGGGAAACTTTCAAGAAAGTATATTCATTGTCAGTAAAAAAGCCAGAATCATGAGCATCAGACACAATATGACTATAGTGTTCCAAAAAGTCCATAGTTGGGTCGCGACTCAGACACTTGTAACACTTACTTTCAAGCAATTGTCTGTAGGCTTCTCCTTCATACATTTCGATAGGCCAAATTATTATGTTCCCACCTTTGTCAGATGGTTTAATGAGAACATCATTCCAACCACTGATCTCATTGATGGCTCTATTTTCCGTCCAATTCAAATTATGTCTCATTCTATGTCTTAAAAGCTCTAGATCTTTAGTTACCAATTAGTTAACAATTTGATATAAATATCAACAGCCGGACAACTAGCAAGAGGTGGATTTAATTTAGATTTTATTCTAAATACTTATTTAATGATGTCATAGAAATGTAAAGACTTAGCAGGTGAAAAGGAAAGACCCTATCTTAAAACTTAAATTTTTGGGGGAGTTAGATTTCTGGAAGATAAATTAATGGTACTCAAGTGATACTCATCTGTCTTTACTAATTAGTTCTCCATGACCAATTGGTTCTCTTGGGAAAATGATTGTTCCCTCTGTAACCCCATCTCTGTCAGTCTCTCAAATGATTGTTCCATACTGATGTCCTGAATTGTAAATGTGGCAAATCCCTCTGTGCTGGAGTCACCATTCTGTGATCTTAAAAATGATATTGGCTATGTCTGGGATTTCTGTCTACATCTGATTTAGTGGTTGGAATGATGTTATCATTAAACTATCTGACAAAGGTGGGAACATTGTCATTTGGCCTATTGACATGTATGAAAAAGAAGCCTACAGACAATTGCTTGACAGTAAATGTTACACCCCTCCTGGTTGAACCATTATATCAGGGAACAATAGCCTTTGCGAAACGGCAAGTGAATATTTGGACTCAGAATTGAGGAGATTTATATCTGACTTACCCTCCTACGTGAGAGACACAATGGAGGTATTAAGGAGATTGGATTACATCATACTTGTGGATGAAACTCTCTTTGTAACTTCTGATGTAGAATCTCTCTATACTTCTATTGAACATTCCTTAGGATTAGGTGCTGTTGAATATTTTCTTGCAATGGAAACATCAGACAATTCTCCTACACATCAATTCCTTTTGAAATTACTTAAACTTGTGTTAACTCACATTTATTTTGTATTTGACAATACATTGTTTTCTACAGCTACAAGGAACAGTGATTGGGGAGACTTTTGCCCCATGTCTGCTAAAATATTTTTGGGTTGATGGGAGAAGGAGTTTGTCTTCAATGAGAGCAATCTGAAATTTACGGACCACATACTTATGTGGCTAAGATATATAGACGATGTGTTCTTTATCTGGGATGGTAGTCCTCAAGAGTTACAGTTGTTTTAGAATACTATCAATAATAACAAATTCAATCTCAAACTTGCATTGTATTGGGATAAACTTGATTTCTTAGATATCGCAATTTGTAAGGATGTACAAGGTCTAGTTAGTATTGATCTATATAGAAAGGAAACAGCTACTAATAATACATTGCATAACTCCAGTCCTCATCCTCCTGCCACTCTAAATTCTATTCCAATAGGAGAATTTCTGAGAGTTTGCAGAAATTGCTCCAGTCTTGAAGTGTTTAAGATAAGAGCTAAGGAACTACACAGTAGGTTAAAAATGAGAGGATACAGCAATTCTACTTTAAAGAAAGGTTAGATTGTGTGTTGCATACACAGAGAGACCATTTACTTGTACCTAAGAATAAGAGAAAGGGTGATGATCAGTAGCGAGATGTATCGAAAATACTCAACAATCACTTAGCTGTCTTAAAATCTTAATGCTCTTTTGGGGGATAGAATAGATTTAAGTTGGTGTAAATCACAGACTTTAAAAGATCGCCTGGTGGTCAGCCATTTGAGTAAAACTCTAAAGATTTGAGGCTATCTCCCCAATGAATTATTTGGTTGTGGACAATGCAGTGTTTGTAGCTGTATGACACAAATACCAACTATGGTTGATAGTTTAGGAAAAAAAGTCAATTTGAGAGGTTTTTATAACTGTAGCACCCAAGGTGTTGTATACTGTTTACAATGCCCATGTAATCTTCTCTATGTTGGTATGACAACCAGACAAATTAGAAAGAAGTTGGGTGAACATCAAAGGAATATTAAAAATGGTCCCTTGAATGTTTCCAAGGGTAAAACACATACATTTGCTTAATACATATTCTTCAAAACTAAACGTTAAATTTTGGATTTAAAAAAAAGTCACCTTGGGCATTAGGAAGGGTAGTCTTGAAGTAGCACTACTTAAGGCTGAAGCAAAATGGATTACTATGTTAGATACCCTTGTATCTAAAGGATTAAATGACAGCTTAAGTTTTATGATGTACCTCTAATGTTTATAAATTAATCTGGTAGCATGGAAAATATCTGTCCTTTATGCTGATCTAAGTATATATATATATATATATATATATATATATATATATATATATATATATATATATATATTGGCTAAATTGATCATTGGCTATCTTTAATTGGTATAGGTTTCATCTGCCATGATGGTTTTATTGTAAACTTTCAGCTGCAAAATAGCTATGGTTAAAAAGCAATCTCTTTATATGCTGTATATATTGTATTTTTTATTTTTATAATATACGCTTTTATGTTGCACTTAAAGATGAATTAATTCTGACTACTTTTTTTCTGATTGTGGCTTCATCTGCATTATGTACATTCTAATATAATTATAATTTATTATTCATGACATAGTGGCCCCATTGCTGTAAATTTATTTGTACTTTTTGTATATAGTGTATCAATGTATTCTCCTAATGCCTGTTGTTTTGTCACACTTTATGGCTAATAGATTTTAGCTATTTTGCTGCATTGTTTATAGAGTTATAGGGCTATAAAGTTATGTCAATATTTATATATCTTATATACTTATATGCAGGTATTCTGTGATATATCAAAGATGTATGCTATGTACAGTATTTCTTATTTTTATAACATTCTTTGTTCATTTAGACACGTCTCTGCAAGTGGCTGTTTTCCATTACAGACAAAAAGCACATGATTGTTTAAGACTTAATGAATTGTAATTGCTATGCCTATATATTTCCTCCCCTTCTTCCATTGAGATCTGGCCCAGGATGAAAACCCGGAGAAACGAGCGCATCGGCCAGTTCCAATCTTTCATCTTGATGACGTCATCCGTATGTTCAGGATCTGTTGGCGCCATGCTTGGAAAACCTCATAGCATTTAAGTTATGTATTTATCTTGCTGATTGATGTACTTGGACCATTGTTCCCTTCACTTTGAGTTATACTGTGCATTTATTGTTGTTCTTTTTAGGAATTAGGGGGTGAGTATAGTTACTGGTAGATTTTGCCTAGATAGATTAAGATATAAGTCGCAGATCCCCACTGCCACTGTGTTTATTAGGGCTGAAGGTCAACCTTTTAGGAGAGCAGTGTAGATAGCGTTTTGGAGTCACAGTGGGCTTTACAAGCTGCTGCAACAGTTTATGTAGGGCTTTTTTTTGCTAGGTTTCTATTTGGCATATGTACAATCACATCACATATTATAATTGTCTAACTACGAGACGTTGTCACGCTTTGCGTGGTGCGTATGACTTAGCAATGAGCGCCGCAGGCGCTCATCACTGGTGAGCCGTTACATTTGGAGCACTTAGCTGATGAGTGCCTTTGGTGCTCATCGCAGGTGAGCCTTGCGTAGCGAGGCGAGCCATTAAACTCAGAGCACTTAGGCGATCAGCGCTGTAGGCGCTCATCACCGGTGAGCCGTTAAACTCGGAGCACTTAGCCGATGAGCACCTTTGGTGCTCATCGCCGGTGAACCTCGCATAGCAAGGCGAGCCGTTAAACTCAGAGCACTTAGGCGATGAGCGCCAAAGGTGCTCATTGCCTGTGAGCCTCGCGAATCGAGGCGAGCAGTGTTGGGTGAATGAAACACGCGGTCTTAGCCTATAAACAAATTAGACTACATACAAACAACCTTAGATTTAAAGAAGTTGACGAATGCGGGACTTGAAAAAGAAATACGAGACGCAGGACTTAGAAAAAAAAAATGCAAGCTACAAAAAATACGAACTTAACGGCTGAACCGCGCAAACCAAAATACAACAAAAACACAAAAAATGAAACACAAAATACAAAAAAATGGTCACCGATAGCTCTGGAGAACAGCCAGGACATATGGAAGTGACGTGAAACACGAATTTAGGTTGAATTTAAGTATGTTTTGGCACTTGAACATCGCCTAAACGAGAAAAAAAATGATGGCTGAAAAAAATGAAAACGAGGCTACACGGCCCCAAACCACGCAAAACACAGCCAGCCACGTATGTGGTAGAAAAATACTAATAGGAAGGTCGGAAAATAACTGCGCAACATGGAAAACATAGACTAACGTCACAATTTTGCACACTTGCCACAGAACTGACACTTTCTCCTCAGGTCATTACAGTCTAACTGGACATTTTCTGCTGCTGTAAAATCAAAAGAGATTGTTAACTCTTCAGGATACTGATTGATGAATATTAAATAAAAAAGGTACAATTATATTAATAATCATTAATCAATAATGAATTAATTAATTATTAATAAAACAAAATTAGTTAAACAAATTGAGCAATCAAGAATTTACGCTTTATTTAGATTAACAATACTTTCATGCTTACCTGTTTGTAATATATTAATTCATTGAATAATTAATTAATAATGTACTTTAATTTATTAATCAGTAATTAGTAATCATTAAAAAATATATATTAATACATTAATGCAAAAAAAAATCGCAAAGACATTGATTAATTAATTATTAATGTACATTATTTTAAGAATTAATTATTAGTAATCATTAGGAAAAAAAATTGGATTTTACAATGCCTTTAGTTTAGTAATATATTAATGCTTAGATCTTTAGAATAAATTTAGTCAGTGACTAATTGATTATTTATGTAAATTAAAATATTAATTTGTAATTAGTAAAATAAAAAAAATAAAAAACGGACCACAAACAAGCATGTATATTTTTAGATGCAGTGACATAGCCGTGATGATGCTGATTGCCTCATAGGGATTAATCAAAATATTACAAATTATTTCCCTCTTATTTTACAGTTTTAGTGTCACTGCAGCTGGCTTAACACAGAGAGTGACGTTTGCAGCCTTTCAACACCATAAGCAGCACCTTTACAGGTACATTATTAAATGATGTTCTTTTCTTAAAAAAAGGAATTGATGACAGTTATTGAATAATTAACGTATATTAATATATTCATTCATTAATAATTAATAATCAGGACCAACAAAATATTTTGGTTTAACAATACATTGCTTTTATGTTTTGCATCTATGTGAATATATCTGTGTAGTTAGGGAACAAAAAAGGTTACATTTTTGGTTGCTAACATGGATAATAGTTGTTGTTTTATTTTAATTAATTGTTAGTCATCATTTAAAAAAAAAATGAGAATGCAATAAAAGTAATAACAATTTTTAACATGCACTTATATATCTGTCTTATAGATCATTTATGTACATTGTTTTTGGAAATATTAATTAATATTAATATAAAAAACAAGATGAGGTTAGAAGTAGTGATGTCGCGAACATCAAATTTTCGGTTTGCGAACAGCGGACGCGAACTTCCATCAAATGTTCGCTAACGGGCGAACCCGGCGTACCGCCATAGACTTCAATGGGCAGGCGAATTTCAAAACCCACAGGGACTCTTTCTGGCCACAATAGTGATGGTAAAGTTGTTTCAAGTATACTAACACCTGGACTGTGGCATGCCGGAGGGGGATCCATGGCAAAAGTCCCAGGGAAAATTACATAGTTAATGCAGAGTCTGGTTTTAAGCCATAAAGGGCATAAATCACCTAACATTCCTAAATTGTTTGGAATAACATGCTTTAAAACATCAGGTATGATGTTGTATCGATCAGGTAGTATAAGGGTTACACCAGCTTCACAGTAACAGACCAATCTCCCCGTTTAATGCACCGCAAACAACCGCAAACAGTCCCTTTGCACAACCGCAAACTCCCCATTTGCACAAGGTTGGATACCAAGCTAGCCATGTCCCGTTCCTTGTCCTCACTGATGTCATTGAAGGTCTCTTCCTCCACCCAGCCACCAAGGGTCCCCGAAAGGTGGCAAGAAGCCCCCTGGGACGCCTGCTGTGTTTGGTCTTCCACCTCCTCAAAGCCACCTTCCTCCTCTGACTCCTCTTCTTCAGACTCCCAGAGTCTGGGGGCTTCCACTGGCCAGCATGGAATATTATACACAGGTCAGAGTCTAGGGGCTTCCACTGCCCAGCATGGAAGACTATACACAGGTCAGAGTCTGGGGGCTTCCACTGCCCTGCATGGAAGATTATACACAGGTCAGAGTCTGGGGGCTTCCACTGCACAGCATGGAAGATTATACACAGGTCAGAGTCTGTGGGCTTCCACTGCACAGCATGGAATATTATTCACAGGTCAGAGTCTGGGGGCTTCCACTGCACAGCATGGAAGATTATACACAGGTCAGAGTCTGGGGGCTTCCACTGCACAGCATGGAAGATTATACGCGTTGCCTCTGTCTGCGTTATTATGAGATGTGTACTGTTAAGTAGTACTATTCCTATCGGTTTAATCCCTGTTACGTCCACTATCAGGGGACGTGTATATGGCATGGATTTTTGGAAGCGGGAGATGGAAAAAGATGCTTGGTCGGTCCTCCCACTTCAAATTTGGGGCACTACATGTGCAGTCTAAGGTGCCACCAGATATGAGTGTCACTGTGCACTGGCAAAAGTTGGCAGAGTAGATGCAACAGGCTTCACACACACGCCTGTAGGCAGGCAATTGCTATTCAATCTATTACAGTCAAAAAAGTGTTGTTTTATGTCACTGAGCACAATATAAGCTGTGAGCCTGACACAGGCAGGCAACTGAAATTAGATTACAGGAAAAAAATGGTTGTTTTCAATGTATGTTACACCACCATTTATGAGTAGTGAAAATAACCACAATATAAGCTGTTCGGTGTTAGCCTGTCACACACACACGCTGGCAGGCAGGCTTAGATTACACACACAAAAAAAATGATGTTAAAAGTTTCCTCAATGATAAAGTATAGGGGGCGAACCGAAAAGCGCATGTGTTCGCCGTTCGCGGCGGACGCGAACATTCGAAAATCGTCGCGAATAGTTCTCCGGCGAACTGTTCGGGACATCACTAGTTAGAAGACTTAAAAAAAAAGAACATTTTACTAAGCAATAAAATATATGGAGTTCATTCAATCAAGAATGACATGGAATTCAATGAGTAAAAGTTATTTTCATGTAATTTCACAGATTACTCATCTCTGCACCCGACTGTAGACAGAGAGTAAATTAAAAGGGATTTTTACACACAGAACAGCAAGTTCACAGGTATATGATTTTAGCATGCCCTTATGTTTTGGCATTGATGACACTTAATGATTAATTCATGAAAGTATATTTATTTAGGGACTCATTCACTTGCAATTTTAAAAATGTAATAGGGCTCGATATAACGACTTAGAATATTATTTAAAATGAACATTTTAATAAATGAACATCTATACAAAACTAAGGTTTGAATTTAAAAAAAAGAAGCCTATGTGCTTATATAGCGCCTGATTGCTTTGAACAACTTGCAAATGAATGAGGTTTTTAGCATTTCATTTTTCATTAAAAGAACAAAAATAGAAAAAGAAGATGAATGAGGTTTTTAGAATTAAATTTGTCATTACAATAACAAAAAAAGATATATATACCGTATTTGTCGGCTTATAACACGCACTTTTTCTCCCTGAAAATAGGGAGCAAATTATAGTTGCGTGTTATACGCCGATATTCATTCTAAACCCCCCTCAACCTAAACCCCCCCTCCTCAACCTAACCCCCCTGCTCAACCTAAACCCCCCTCCTCAACCTAAACCCCCCTAAATAACTCCCCCTCACTTACCTGCTTCTGTTCGGGCCTCCGCTCCGCTCCTTGACCCGGCTCGCATGTGATGTCACATGTGCGCCACGTCATTAGCATATACCGGGTGCACCCGGTATATGTCAATATATGTGCAGTCATTTGCTTTGTAATGTATGTCAATAAAACACTACAAAAATGTGTTCATTTATTGCAGAGAAAAAATAAAAACGATTTTCAAATCTTTGCATTCTTTAATTAATGCTATTTACCTTTAGATTGAGACCAGCTACAAACAATATGTACAGAACAAAAAAACATTATATCTTACACCTGTATTTGCAATTACAGATTACAATGGTGGATAATGAAGAAGACAACATTGAACAAAAAAAAAAGATTAGCAAGGGAAAGGAATCAAAGGTGGAGAGATGCACAGTCACCTGAAACTTCCCAGCTTAAGAGAAGTTTAAATTTAAAAAAAAATGAGTAAGAAAGCACTAAGTGAGTGTGTTGGAGCTTTAAATAAATGAAAAAGTAAACTAAAACATGTCTGTGAACCAATGTTGAGACACATGACAACAATGTAGATATAGAAAGTTGTAGTGATAACTATGTTGAGGAAGCTCATGATAATGTGTTTAGTAGAGCACTAACAGTAGACACTCATTATTGTGGATTACTCAATGTTGTTTGTCAGTTTTGTGGGGCCTATCATTTTCTCAAGGAAAGACCAATTGACGGAGACTTCATTAGTTGTTGTCAGAAAGGAAAGGTAAGACTTCCACAAAGACACCCATTTCCAGATTACTTACAAGGTATCATGAGCGATCCAACATTTCCAAATTATACCAATTAAAAAAAACATAAGGTCTTATAACAGTGCAATTTCATTTGCTTCAATGGGTGCCACATTAGCAGAAAATGTCCCAGGACATGGTCGTTACTGTTTTCGAGTTCAAGGACAAATTAACCACGAACTTCACATTTACACCCACAAGAAGCAGAGCAAAGGAAATTTGCACAGTTATATGTCTTAGATACAATGGAAGCTGTTGAACAAAGAATGACGCTTCCAGAAAATAAACAGTGTTTGTGCATAGTCTTTGAACAGCTGAATAAAATTATGGCCAACAACCCATACACTCAAGCATACAACCAATTAGCACAGGTTGAAAAAGAACAGGAACATAAATTGACAATGCCAAGAGTAAATAATAAAAATGGTGTTAAAAAAAAATTGCAACACTGAACAAAGACGGTATAATTTACCAACAGTAAATGAGGTTGCCATGGTTTTTAAAAATGAAGATGGAGAACCACATTTTCAGCAGGATATTAGAATATATCCATGCAATGAAGAACAACCTTGTATAAGCATTAATATATTAAGTTGTAATTTAGATCCAATGACATATCCCATTATCTTTCCAAATGGTGAACCGGGATGGGAACCAAAATTACAATTGCAAAGTTATCCGAATAGTAAAGTTCGTGTTAGATGCAATATTTCTATGCTGGAATATGAAGTGGCACAAACTGCTATTTGAGATTCTTTTAATACAATTTTATGTGGGGACAAACTCACACAACAATGGATTATTCATTCCTATCTTCAAGTCGAACCAAATAATCTAAATTTCATAAAGTTTCAACAAAATAAGCTTTGAGTAGAACAGTATTGTGGATTGATGGATTATGTGTCTGAATTGGCTACCAACAGAGACATTCCAGCTGGAAGAGCAAGCATTTTGCCATCACAATATGCGAGAGAGAGATATAATGATGCCATGGCTATTGTCACAAAACTTGGAAAACCAGAAATTTTTTATCTGGGACAAACTACTTCTGAACGACCAGATTTAGTGGCAAGAGTATTCAAAATCAATCTTAATTAATTAATACATGATATAACTAAAGCACAGTTACTTGGAAAATGTGTGGCTTTTATTTATACCATTGAATTTCAAATAAGAGAACTGCCACATGCTCACATACTTTTAATCCCGCAGGAAAAAGATAAGTTGAATACTGCAGAGAGAGTGGATTCAGTCATTACTGCTGAATTGCCACATCCATAAAAAATATTCAAAACTATTTGAGATTTTGACACACAGAATAATTCATGGGCCATGTGGAGATATGAATCCTAATTCACCATGTATGGAAAATAAAAAATGTACAAAATAATTTCCTAAACAATTTTAAATGCAAACTTATGCTAATTATGATGGATACCATTTGTATAAAAGAAGACAAGGACAAACAGCTATTATCGGTGGACAAAAGGTTGATAATAGATTTGTTGTTCCATACAATCCACATATGCTCATGAAGTACAATGCACACATAAATGTTGAAGCTTGCACTTCTATTAAATCAATCAAATATGTGTATAAATATATATATATATATAAAGGATATGATGCAGCAACTGTTGTTGTGCAAGGTGCTGCAAACGAAAAGGAAAATCCAATTTGACATGATGAACTTTCAAATTATTTAGATGCTCGCTATGTCAGTGCTCCTGAAGCAATGTGGCGGCTTCTGAAATTTGAGATGCATGATCGGTCACATGCTGTGTATCGATTAACTGAACATTTGCCACAAAGTCAGTTTGTTTGCTTTACTGCAGGCAATGAAAGAACGGCATTAGCTCAAAGTGAACACAGAGATACAAGACTTACTGCATGGTTTAAATTAAACTGCTAGGAAATGCAGGCCAGACAATTTTTATACATTGAGAATCCATATCACTATGTATTTGTAAATGGTCTATGGCGACAACGAAGAAGAGATACACATAAAAGTATACCACAAAGTTATACCGTCAGTCCAAGAGACATTGAACGTTTCAGTTTAAGATTACTTCTTTTGCATGTTCCCGGTGCACAAGGTTTTGAACATTTACACACAGTGAATTACATAGTTTTCGAGACTTTCCTATTAGCTGCAAGACATCAAAACTTCATAGCTGATGATACAGAATGGGAGAGGTGTCTGGAAGAAGCAGCACTATGTCAAATGCCAAAGCAAATGAGAGAACAATTTGAGTTAATTTGCTTCTTTTGCAATATACCTGATGCATTTACTTTGTGGGAAACATTTAAATTAAATATGCCCGTAGACTTCTTGAAATGTTACAATGAGCCAATAGCAGTGTTAAAAACTATAATGGAAATTCAAGAAATATTGCTTGCTCATGGATTAAATTGTGCAAGTTTTAATTTGCCTGATCCCGGACTTATAGATGACATCAATTTTGATGATTATGACACTGAGCTACAAAAACAAAACAAAAAAAGAAGGAAAACTGGCAACTATAAATACTTTACAATTACAAACATTTAATGCCGTCACAAATGCTACAGATGATGACATTGTCAAAGACCATTATTTCTATCTAGACGGCCCTGGTGGATCAGGAAAAACTCATCTGTACAATGGTTTGATGAGCCAAAAAATAAAAAATAAAGTAAATTAATTATCATAGACGAGGAAACAATGATGTCATGTCATGCTTTGCAATGTATTGATAGATTCTTAAAAGAAGTAATGGATAATAATTTGCCATTTCGTGGAAAGGTGATGTTGTTAGGATGATATTTTAGGCAAACATTACCTGTTGTGCCACATTGAAATAGAACTGATGTCATTAAAACATGTATCAATACAAGTAAACTGTGGAAAATATTTACACATCTCAAAAAAGAATTAAATATGAGATCTGAGGGCCAGAAACAAATTCAATGATTGGCTCATTCAAATTGGAGAAGGAAAACATCCACAAATACATGATTTACACAATGATGCCATTGACATCAACAATGGTTTGCAAGGAATCACTCATATCAGCAATCTTTCTAAATACTCTGAATAACAATGATTACTCAGACATTTCATACAAAGTGATATTAACATAAAAAAATATTGATGCCTTGAATCTAAATAATGAAATGTTCTAATTCATCAATGCACCACAAAATAATTATTACAGTGCAGATTCGGTTCTGGCTGTTGATAAAGACAGTGAATCAAATTTTAGTATAGCATTTATTCATTCTTTAACCTCATCTGGAATGCCACCACATGTTTTGCAATTGAAAAAAGGGGCAATTGTCATGCTATTGAGAAATATGAATCCAAAAAAAGGACTTTGTAATGGGACCAGATTAATTGTGCCCAATTTAAAAGATCATTTTATACATGAAGAAATTATGACTGGGACCCATAAAGGTGAACAAGTTTTTATACCAAGAATTGATTTAGCTCCAAGTGAGAGTGGTTTGCCTTTTGTCTTTCAAAGGAGACAATTTCCAGTTATCCAGACCAACAATAAATCCCAAGGACAAACTTTTAAGTCTGTGGGAATTTTTTTTACAAGAACCTGTTTTTGCACATGGACAACCCTATGTTGCTTTTTCAAGGTGCACCAATCCAGATGAGATTAAAGTTTCAGTTGAAGACAACCCAAGTCAGGGTGATCTACTACACAATGGCCGTATTTTTACAAAAAATATTGTGTACTACGAGGTTTTGTAATCACAGAGAATGAGTGGTCTCATTTTAAGTAAGACATTGAAGGTCACTTGGCCTCTTCTAAGAGGAACACTATTTCAGGTACAAAAATATATTGACAATTTGAGAAAAATACAGTAATAGCAAAGTAAAAAGGAAGAAAGGAAAAAAAGAAAACAAAAAAAGGGTTACATCCCATAGACACAAATAAAAATCTGCTGTGCTCTTTGAAAGGAAACCACTTTCAAGGAAAAATAAAAAATGGAATGTCTTGGAAGTCAATTTAAACATTATTGGCTCCACAAAACAGTTAGCTTGCATTTTATTACCTTTACTGTTTACAATTTAATATGTTTCTTTCAGGTTTGTAAGCTTAAAAATCTATTTGGAAAGGACTGATAAGTTGATGCATTCTTTGTAATTAAGGTTTAATGTTTGTAGCAGCATCATCATTTGTTGAAAAATTTATATGGTGCATGATATATAGATTATTGATCCAGGGACCAATCGAATTGCCAGAGTCAGGAAGGAATTATTTTTGGACAATACTTTCAACAAATTTACAAAGTTGTAATTACATTTATTGAAATTTGCCTTCTTCTGGATTCAATATTCAAGATCCCTATAGTTTAAAATGAATTAAGGTTAAATGTTCTTATCTTATGTTAATGTTTGCATTGTTATCATTGTATGTTGAAGAGTTTGCAAAATTCATTTGCAACAGAAGCATGTTAACAAAATGCAATGTTTAATTAAATAGAAAGTATTCATCCAGGGAGTAATCCAATCACCACTTAATGGGGTCAGGAAGGAATGTTTTTTTTGGCAGTTGCATGTGATGGTGTACACACCTAGAAATTTCAGCTAAATTACCATAACATTTATATTTAGTTGTGCCCAATCAGAAGAAGGCTAATATATTGTATAAATCTTCCCAACATTGGCTTCTGACATGCTCAGTAGAAGAACTGAGTTTGTAAGGAAATGTCAGTGCCAGCACTTCCTCTGCTTCATCTCCCAACCGTTTCAGAGAAAGTCTCTTACTGTACAGACTGTCTCACTTGGGATGTAACTGTACTTATTACTAAAGGCTGCAAAGAATAAAGTAGTCACTGCTCACTCACCACTCACGAGTCACTCACTTACCTACCTCTCATCCATCTCTCACTCCCCGACCTCTGACTCTCTGTCACTCATTCACCCATCACTCATTCATTCATCACTCACTCACTCTCTCTCACACGCTTACCCACCGCTCACTCACACACCTGCAACTCACTTTCACTCACTCACTCACCACTCCCTCTCTCTTACTCACTCATCCACCACTCACTCACTTACTTTCTCTCTCTCAATCACTCTCACTCATTCACTCTCTCTCACTTTCTCTCTCATTCTCACTCACTCAGCCACCACTTACTCTCTCTCACTCACTCATTCACCACTCACTCACCAACCACTGACTCTCTCACCCACTTACCAACCAGTCTCTTCCTCTTTCTCGCTCATTCTTTCACTCACTTACCCACAACTCACTCACACACAACTCACTCTCTCCATCTAACTCAATCTATCACTCACTCACCCACCACTCACTCTCTCTCACTCACATATTCACTTATCCTCCACTCACTCACTCTCTTTGACTCTGCCTCTCACTCACTCACTCACTCACTCCCACCCACCCACCACTAACTCTCTCACTTAACCACCACTCAGTCTCTCACTCAATCACTCACTCACTTTCCTCTCTCTCTCTCTCACTCTCTCTCTCACTCCCTCACTTACTCACCCACCAATCACTCTCTCTCATTCACGCACTGACTCTCTTTCTCACTCACCCACCACTAACTCTCCCTTACTCATTCTCACTCACTACCTCTCTCTCTCTCACTCTCTCTCTCCCACAAACACATAGCAGCTCTGTCTGTGCTGATCTCAGGTTTGGGCCGGACCCAGGTGCACAGCAGAGAGCAGAGACAGCAGCCGGAAGCATCTGAATGGGTCACATTCCAGCAGGGATTTTGGGGGTTAACCTGAGTGCTCTCCTATTGGCTGAGGAAGACACAGCAGGTTTGTAAAGCATTAAAATCGATACCCTAATATTCCATGCTGATTGGGGAGAGGGGTATCAGGTGCCTGTGTAGGCACCACTGGGAGGGTCAACATAATCATTAGAGGGATTTTTAGATATAAATAAAACATTTTCTGAAATGTTCTGCATATATCAAGGATGATTTTTGCCTAAGGAATGCAAAAAAATGTAATAATGCAAAAAACTTAGTAATGCATTTAATTGCATATTTTTGGGTTTGATACTGTTGTGCAATTAATTCTAATGTCTTTCCATGCCATCCCATTTGTTTATTAGCTGTTACAGATTTAGGGCCATAATAAATTCCAGCCTCGTAAGTCCAACATTTTGCATGTAAGGGCTGCGTGCTTTAAATTCGGTCGAGTTACATCGCTATGAAATTAGAACGGCTGCAAGCTACGAGTGAGAGGTGCTATTTCGTAAACCAGATCAGGGCCGTCAGACAATAAAGCAATCTTGTAGTTATGGGTTCAGATGGAGCCAATGGAAAGAGAGATTGTAAGTATTGAAAAAAGGGGAGGGTAGATTTCCAAGTCCTACATGCTTCAAATCTAGTTTGCGATCGGTCCAATAGGCCAGGAATAATGTAATATTAAAAAAGCAGTACAAATGATATTCTATTACATGCGAATTACAGTAGATGTTGTAACAAATTGAATGCAGGGATCGAAATATTACACAAAAAATAATCATTTAATAAAGCATTTTTCTGGGCCGATATGCAGTCTTGAGAATGTTGTGCTATCAATTGAAAGATCAAAGGAAGTTCAAAGTAGCCCTCCACATAGCCTATTCTTGGCCATCCTGTGTGTTAACACGCAAAGTTGGCTGCAAGCAATGTTGAGATGCATCTTAGCACGCAAATAGAGCTAAGATGACATTTACGAGCTACGTGTACACACCTAGCTCCAATTTAATGAGGCTGTTTATAAGTGTTTGAAAAGGCCCTTGCAATTCCTATTTAGTACTTTGTTTACAGAAAAGTGATACATTTTTCATTTGCGGGTGAAACTTTATTTGTGATCTAGCGCTCCGGGTATAATATAATATCGATTTTGTGTATTTTATTTAGATTGCTTAATATTCAAGCTGTGCTAAAACCAATGGAGTTCTAAACACAAATTTGCATCTTTGGCTGGTCCGTACTGATTGTGGGTGGGTTACTTGTAATTGAATTGCGAGTAGCTAAAAGAGTATGCCACAATATTAAGAGCAGTTTTAAGTGTGTATAGATTTACACAATGTGCAAAATAATAGTGCCCATTGTGAGGAGAATGGCTCTGGTATGAGGTATCTTCACCTAGTGGTCAGATAATTCAACCTTTAAATGGGAATGTCAGGTTATAAAGCTACAACAATTGGGAGGGGAGTGGATAATGGAATCAGGATGAGTGGAAGTGGTTGCTGGAGGTCTCTGCTTATTGAAAGAAAGAGAAATACATTAGCTGGCTAGTAAGCAAAAGTGGGGAGAGAGGGGGAGAGGGTCAGGAAGTGATTTAGCCATAATGAGAGTGTGGAGATAAATCCTGGACGTAACTGTGGCGGTAAAATCAACACATGGTATATGCATATTTTAAACAAATTACAGTGGAATAATAAAATTGCATGCATGGCTGATTGAAGCAATATACATTTTAGAGGAATGGTTACAGGAGTCAGGTGGAATCCAGAACAGTTGAACTAGTTGTTAGAGGTCTAATTTAAAGGGATGGTTACTGGAGTCAGGAGGTATCAAGAAGAGCGGAACTGGTTGATAGAGATCTCTTAAAGGGATGGTTACTGAAGTCAGGAGGAATCCAGAAGAGAGCAACTGGTTGATAGAAGTCTCTGGTCAGGAATTTGACTTGTCAGAAAACACAATTATATATTTCAAAGCAGCATATTTATATCTAAAAGGTAATAAAATTAGATGCTGCTTATTTATTTTGTTTACATTCTAAAAATGTGTTGCCTATTAAGTGAAGTTGCTCAAACGTGTACATTTTAATTATAGGACTACAGTGGTCTTTTAAAAAAAAACTATGGGCAAATGCCTTAAACTCATTAATTTGGCTTCAAATTCCGACCTCAAGGCTAGACTTGTAAACCCTGCCTTTTGGTTATATTTAGGGGAGTGATCATATGATCTGACAATATTTAAATATTGAACCCGGAATTTACGAAATAAACACTTGCAATACTTCACAGCCAATAGTAAATGAGACTGCCAACATGACATCAGTTAAACATGGCATTTATACTTAAACTTCCCTCAGAGACTGCAAATGAATTAGTGTTGATAAGTAAATGTAGAGACCGGACTCGTAACCCAGCAATGTAGAAATCAATAAAATGAATTAAAGTAACTGTTCTAGTCCATGTGGGTTTCATGATATATATTTACCTCTTAAGTCACACAGGACCCATTTCACAAAAAAAAAAACTAAAACTAAAATATTTTTTAATTGCATATTGGTGGGTTTGTGAATGTTCTGCAATTAATTCTAATGTATTTCCATGCTTTCACTTATTTTTAAAGTAAAGTATTGCATATTTAATAGCTGTTAAGGATCTTATAATTGATTGAAAAATACCTTGCCAGTTCTTTTGAGTACTCGTAACATTTTTGACAGAAAAATAAATGAAAATCCGAAGAGAACAATATAGGGGGGTTAAACACCAGATTGCAGCACTGTAAATGCAAATAAATAATCAATACTGCACTTTAAAAGATTAGAAAGCAATGAAAGACATTAGAAATAGTTGCACAACAGTCTCAAGCTAGCAAATCTGCAATCATTTTTTTTTCCACATTATATTTCCGTGTTATATCAATGTCTGGAATCAAGGAGTTAATACATATCAGGCCACCCACATGGACTTCATTCATTTTTATTATTTTGTAAATTGCTGGATTGCCAGTTTGATTGCATATCAGACTTCTAAACGCTAATTTATTGACGTTTAACTTCCATCTTTTAACAATGTCATGATCAAGGTCTCATTTCCTATTGGGTGTTTCTAAATCGGTAGTTATGACCTTGCTTAATTGATAATGATCATGATCAGAAATGCTACTTATGATTGCATGGTTTATGGTTTAGGCTTTCCGACAGGTAGTTGCGGGCTTGTTCAATTAAATCGCTCTGTAACTGCAAATTTCAATTGAATAAGGCACCTTGTCTCTTAAAAATCATTAAGTGTCCCCTCATAAAGTAGTTAAGTTTCATGAATAAGTGCTCACACCTGGCACACAGAGATAAAAGGGTACACATCCATATTGCAAAGTATGCCTAATTTTACAGTAGATGCCTCTCATGTGGAAATTATATCCCAATATCAACATTATATTATTGCAAGTATGAACGTTAAGAACCCCCACGCCTATCTGATTTGCGAGTTCTTTCTTGCCCCCAAAAATACTTTATTTCATGTTCAATTTCCATGTTATATTGATCACGGCAATTAATGTGTTAATACATATAATGGAACTTGCATGTAATAGAATATCATATTTACGGCTTTATCAATATTGCATTATATTTAGAATGTAGATCCAATCATAACTCAAATCCAATAATTCAAGCTTGAAGGACTTCAATGAAAAATGGAGGTTGGATTTCAAAGTCCTATGGGCTTGAACCACGAATCACGATCGGACCCACATTCCATTAGCTGTTTCTAACCTAGAGTTATGGCATTGTGTCATTGACCATGTTCAAGATTGCAAATGCTACTTTCGATAGCCTGGTTTGCGATGTGCCGGGACTTGCACAATAAAAAACTATATTATAACCTACCAAGCAGACCCATTAGGGATGAACATATGATATATATATATACACATAAAAAATTAAATATGTATCACATATATAGTTGTCGGTGTCCGGAATGCTTACGATGTTGTGCGCTTTGTGAAGCGAGGCGAGCAGTCGACCACGCAGGACTTAGGCTGCAAACCTATGGGCTTGAACCACGAGTTACGATCAGACTTACATTCCATTGGCTGTTTCTAACCGGGAGTAATGGCATTGTGTCATCAATTATGTTCAAGATCGCAAATGCTACTTTTGATAGCATGGTTTGCAATGTGCTCTATTGGGCTGGGACTTGCGAGCCTGGCCAATTGAATAGCACCATAAGTTGCAGCCGTTGCGGGCTTGTAGCAGCCCTGCGGACACACAGCCTACTCTGATCGAGTTGCGGCCTTGCAATTGAATAACACTCATATTTTTCAAAATGTAGCATGAAGTACAGCTCATTTCCCCAGGTTCTTCCAGTAAAGCTGCAAGTAAAAATAACTACAGAGAAGTCAGCTGAATGCTTTACCATAGTATGTAAATAATTGTAAGGAAATCCAGTGTAAGATTTAAGCAAAATATTAAGAGCCCAATTCAATTGAGCTATCACAAGTAACTGTAGCCCGTAAGTGAGACACTAATAATGATCATAAATATATACTCCTTGGTGCATAACACCTAATTGACATAACACAAAAAACTTTAATTTAAATAAAAAAAATGGAAAACATGCCGTATAATACAATTAAAAACTATATTATAACTTACCAAGCAGACTTATTATCAATACGAGTAGGTATGGACATATATGTATAAAAGTATAAAGGTATGTCTGATAACACAGGGATGAACATAGGATATGTTTAAATACACATAAAAAAAAAAGTATATATCACATATATAGTTGTCAGTATCCGGAACGATTACGATGTTGTTCACGCTTTGCGAAGTCGTCGATCATGCAGGACATAGGCTGCAATGAGAGCCTTCAGTGCACATTGCATTGCGAGCCTCGCAAAGCGAGGTGAGCAGTTAAGGCACTCGAGATTTAGGGCCTCATTGAAATGGGATTTGGCCAATTGAATAGGGCTCTATATAAGCACATAGCATATTTTTTTACAGAAGTTTTTAGTTAGTGAAGACCTTGTTTTGGACCTACAGGGGCCAATAAAATAGTCTATAATAAGCATGATGTATAGCACCTACCAGGGTCACATGTGGTCACTACACCACTGCAACTGGAATCTGATGAAAAATAGGATTCTCAGGATTCTAATTGAAGAAAACATTAATGTGCATAGCACTTACAACTTGTCTAGATCTGCTCAATGAAACAGATGACTCAACCTCGGGACTGTGAAATCCAATCCTGTTTCACACACAGCCCAAATCCCCTGTGGCCGGCTGCCATCTCCCTGGTGATGGGGGGGTGGGGCAGGGGGAGGCAATCCCCTGGGATAAATTGCCACCGGAACAGTGGTTCGGTATGGTGGGAGGAGAGGAGGGGCCAGGCTGCAGGTGTCCATTGGAGGCAGGGCTCGGGACCAGAGAGATTTGCATGGGTTCTGCAGTGACTCCGCTCTGAATGCGCTCTGGTCCGCCACAATCCTGAGCAGCCAGGTAGGATTCAGTCATTAGATGATGCCTCCTCTCTTCCCTATTGTGCCTTGCCAGGTTGCGCATTAGGCGGAGATGCTGGCCTGGATCACCCTAAGACACTCCAAGTGCTGCCGCATGAGGGCCAGCATCTCCGCCTGCGCAGCCTGGTCTGATGTTGGTGATGGGGACCACTGGGGCTTGGCCTGGTGAGGAGGTGGCGGTGTGTGAGTAAGGAGGGTCTAGGGCCCGGCTGGAGGATGTAGCAGAATAGGCAGTGGTGTGGTTGGGCCCTGTGATGGTGGTGGTGGCCAGTCCAGCGCACTGCTGTGGAGAGAGGAGGTGGTGGCTGGTTGGTGTCTGCATTTCAGTCGTAGGGCCTCGGTCTCTGTAGGAGGTGGATAGTGGGGTTGAATCCCGGCGGTGTGGCCAGTGGTCCAGATGGTGACCACATCAGCCATATTACATTTTCCACCTCAGAACCAGAGGCCTCGGCTCCCCTTCTCTCCTCCTCCTCTTGCTGGGCGGGAGCTTGCTCCACCACTTCCTGCTCCGAAGGACCCGATGCCCCCACCTCTGACTTGCATCTGGACCCAGACCTCCTTGATGCTGAAAGAGAGAAAATAAAGGTATATGTCATTAGTATGATGAATAATATATTGTTTTGTGTGCAATCCTAACTAACTGACATTTAGCCTTGATACTCTTAATTGCAACTCAGATTATCTATCATTTGCTAGATGTGATAAATTTTTTGGTTCCTGGCTCCTAATGCCATTTTGATTTCAGCTGTGGTCTGTAACTGCATAGGCTGCAGTGGGCACACCGATACATGGACTAACTATTGGTTGATTACTGTTGTTGTGCCCAGGAATTACAGGGATTTGTCAGCTTCATGGATTTAATGATGCATCCATCTATCCCTTGTTAATTCCATAGAACTGATATGTAAGTGTCCTTGTTGGACATCATGTACATGTGTAGTGTGTGATGCAGATGTGGTGGCATGTTGGTCTATGTGATATTCACCTGACATGAAGGCTGAGTCCTACTGGGCCATCAGTCCTAAAGCTTCAGTGGTGGGCACCTGGCTCCTTGGCGACCCTCTCCCGCTCATTATAGGTCACGGTCATGTACTTATCCTCCTTGGCCATCATCCTCCTCACATTGGCCCTGATTTTGTCAAACCGGTGCTTGACAGACCTCAAATCCCTTGTCGCTGTGCCTACTACTGTACCATCTTCAATCCTTAAGACCTAGGCCCTGGCCTATCTACCCACCCCCCTGCAAGAAACACTGGGTGATCCACATTCTCCTTGTACGTGTAATTGTGGGCCCCTGTGCTTTTCCTTAGCCTCCTGCCATCTCAACTGTAGACAGGGATCCTTACCTCCCTGACCTGTCCCTGAGGCATGTCCCTAACACAAAACTACCTCCACCCTGGGATCAAGGCTCTTCCTTTCTGTCCCTCTCTCAGATGTTCCTGGTGCTCGTGCCCTACTGCCACCACCCAACTATTCCTCTACACTCTCATCTCCTCCTGCTTCTCTTCCTCCTCCTGCTCCTCCTCTGCCACCTTCGCCAACTCCTCCTCTTCCGCAACTCCTCCTCTCCTCCATCACTCCCAAACTCCTCCTCTCCTCCCCCACTCCTCACCTTCTCCTACTCTCCACCGCTACTCCTCAGGGCCAGCTTTCTCACCTCTCTCTCCTCCTCATCTCACCTCTTCTCCCCACCTCTCCACTCCTCTCCCCTCCTCTCTCCTCCCTTCATATCAATCCCAAAATAAATATAATATAAAAGCTCTGTAAAGCTGCAGAATTTCAAAACTGCAACTTTGCGGTTGTGCCATTGCCGCTACTGGCTTGGAATTTAATAGGGCTGTGAGTAACACAACCCACTGATATCAGGAGCTGGCTTCAGGACAGTTTGTCTGCAAATCCATAGCTGAACAGACAAGTAAATGAAACAGGGACTCATTATCAGGAACAGGATGCACAAGATAGTTGCAGCAAGTAATATGGCAACACAGACTTGGTAAATTGAGCCCCAAAACAATCATAAGTGGACTGACAGATAGTGATGTCCCGAACAGTTCGCCGGAGAACTGTTCGCGGCGATTTTCGCATGTTCGCGTTCGCCGCGAACGGAGAACACATGTGATTTTCGGTTCACCCCCTATACTTTATTATTGAGGAAACTTTGAACATCATTTATTTTATTTTATAATTTTTTTGTGTGTAATCTATGCCTGCCTGCCAGCGTGTGTGTGTGACAGGCTAACACCTAACAGCTTATATTGTGCTTATTTTCACTACTCACACCTGGTGGTGTAACATACATTGAAAACAAGTATTTTTTTCCTGTAATCTAATTTCAGTTGCCTGCCTGTGTCAGGCTCACAGCTTATATTGTGCTCAGTGACATAAAACAAACTTTTTTGACTGTAATAGATTGAATAGCAATTGCCTGCCTACAGGCGTGTGTGTGAAGCCTATTGCATCTACTCTGCCAACTTTTGCCAGTGCACAGTGACACTCATATCTGGTGCAACCGTAGTGTACAGTTACATAAAACAACACGTTTTTGACTGCAATAGATTGAATATCAGATGCCTGCCTACAGGCGTGTGTGTGAAGCCTATTGCATCTACTCTGCCAACTTTTGCCAGTGCACAGTGACACTCATATCTGGTGTCACCTTAGATTGCACGCGCAGTGCCCCAAATTTGAAGTGGGAGGACCGACCAAGCATCTTTTTCAATCTCCTGCTTCCAAAAATCCATGCCATATACACGTCCCCTGATAGTGGAAGTAACAGGGATTAAACCGATAGGAATAGTACTACTTAACAGTACACACCTTATAATAACGCAGACAGAGGCAAAGTGTATAATCTTCCATGCTGTGCAGTGGAAGCCCCCAGACTCTGACCTGTGTATAATATTTCATGCTGGGCAGTGGAAGCCCCCAGACTCTGACCTGTGTATAATATTCCATGCTGGGCAGTGGAAGCCCCCAGACTCTGACCTGTGTATAATCTTCCATGCTGGGCAGTGGAAGCCCCCAGACTCTGGGAGTCTGAAGAAGAGGAGTCAGAGGAGGAAGGTGGCTTTGAGGAGGTGGAAGACCAAACACAGCAGGCGTCCCAGGGGGTTTGTTGTCCCCTTGCGGGGACCCTTGGTGGGTGGGTGGAGGAAGTGACAGAAGCTCCTTAAAGAGAGCTATTGACTACAGGTGAGCAGTAGGATTCCCTGCTGCAGAATCCAGCATTAAAGGTAAATTAAGTGGATAAGCAGAGTTGGTAGAAGCAGAAGCCATTACTGGCTATATGCCATGAGTCCTCATGCTAGTCATCTATTGGCAGAGAAAGATGGGTTCCCATCAGATGGAATATTCATAGTGGGAGGATAAGACGTATTCCTAATAAGGTCAAATGTAGTTTGTATTTATGATACAGACATTCTTCTCCTAAAAGGTTTCCATATCTTTGAGAAATTGTATGAATTATGAATTCAAATAAGATATGCATTCAGTTTTCTTGAAAATCTACCATTGTAAACAGTCACTTGGTAATAGAAGTACATGAAAGAGTAGGCTCTGGTAGGGTATCCCTACCCTTAGGCTACAGATAGACTAGCAATTGAAAATGCAAGTGCTTATTACACAAGCAGGGTCTTCCAAATTTAAAATTTCTCTGAAAATTATATTATAACTAGCGAATTGCCTGTCAAAAAATGACGGCAATGAAATTGTAAGTGAGCTAATGCTGTTTGGTGTATAATAATCAAATAAATAATACATTAATAAATTAATATACTTACCTATTTTGAAGTAATATATGCAGGAAGCATTCTGTTGAAGAGCTGACAATCTGTTTTGATGTTGCTGCAGCATTAGTGGTGTGGAGCTGCTGTGTAAGCTTCCTGAATGTGTGCAGTGTAATAGTGTGCGTGCGCGAGACCAAACCATTAGTGTAGCTGTGTACTTCCGCATGGTGTAAGTTATTGTTCTAAAATGGCAGCTAATGTGTGGTATGCTTCTGCAGCGGAATATCCGTAGGTGTTTTTTGGTGTTTTGTATGTTTCTGGTGGTGTTTTACGTGTTTAGAGTGCTGTAGCGTCGTTTTCCTTTTGTTTGGCAGACCTTTTTTCTGTCGCTTAGAGAATTTTTTTGTGTCTAAACTCTTTTATTTTGAGTTAAATTAAGGTGTAACTTCATTTTTTGAGGTCCTGGAGGCTCCCTCTTGCTGTAGGTAAGCTTTTTATGTATGTGTTCGGCGCTCCTTGCCAGCAACTGAGGCCCTCGCTTTGCCCTCGCTATGTGAGCCTGCAAGCGTGAGCAACGGCTCGTATGCTCACAACTATATATGTGATAAAGGTAAAGTTTGCGAGGGTCGCAGTTGCTTGCAAGGAGCGCCAAACAATTCGCGAGGGCCGCCGTTGATGGCAAGGAGCACCTTCGGCGCTCCATGCCAGCAACTGAGGCCCTCGCTTCGCAAATGAGTGCCTTCGCAAGCGTGAGCAACGGCTCGTATGCACCCAATTATATATGTGTGCGATTTATAAACCTTTCGTGGCCTGTAGAGAGGAGGAAGACTGAGAGAATTAAGTAGGAGTCTGGAGAAAGCAAAGTAAATTGAATTTTAGTGGTGCAGTGTTTTTGGTTAATGGTTCTTTCAGGACCTGTGGAGTTGAGTGGGTTATATGCCGGGCGAAAACAAATGAAAATAGCTGCTGAAATTGTTCTAGTGGAAGAAGTGTATGGAAATTCTCAGCTGGTTGTGATTTATGGTCCGTTAAGGACCTGCCCGGCTGAGGGGGAGAGGTAGTTTACATGAATCTCATGCAAGAAAGTAGTGAGAGGCCAGGTTTAACTGCTGCGTTGCTATTGGTCTGGAGCCTTTGTGAGTTCAGCCAATAGGCGGCAGGCACTGTCTTTGACTCGCTTGTTGCTGGAGCTGGGCAGCGCTGGAGGCAGAGAGGTGGTGTGTGGGTGGCTTTCATGAGTTGGGAGGGCCGAGCCATGGAGCAGGGGTATGAGATCCCGTCTGCCTGTGAAGTGGTGATGAAGGTGCCGGAGACTGCACAGGAAGTACAGAGAAGGTAACGGACCGGGGGTGGGCAGGGCCGGACAGGTGCCAGCACTTACCACTCAGCGACAGGGTAGCTGTCAATCTTGTGTGGTTCTCAGGGTCTCACTGTGTCCTACCCCCCTGTAACACCCAACAATGGACTCATCCACAGGGCTCCTGTACAGCACAGCCGAGGTGGGATGCTCGACCACCGCAAATGCGGCCCCTCGCTTCGCGAGGACCCGCATTTGCGGAAGCGAGGGCCTCAGTTGCTGGCATGGAGCGCCTTCGGCGCTCCATGCCAGCAACTGAGGACCCCGCCCGCGGCCCTCGCTACGCGAGGGCCGCAGGCTCGCTATGCGAACCCTCAAGCGTGAGAAACGGCTCTGGCTGGTTCGCATGCTCACAACTATATATGTGATTAAGGCTTCTAAAGCTGCTGCAGTTAATAGTTATATAATTAACAACATGAATGAATAATACAATCTAAAATATTTGGCTGCACGTGTTAGCAATTCCTCAATACAGCCCTTAAAAAATGTTAAAGCATCGATGTTCATTATTCACTGTATTCTTATCTGACGCCTGCTTTCCTTATTATAGCTTTAGGCGGAAATGCTAAAAATACTTCAAGTTCAAATACTACAGATACAATGGATCCATGTCTACCTCAAGATTAAAGTGTCTTCTGAGATACAATACAAATTTAATAGGGACTCTTTGTGTTAAGAGTGTTACTGACATCCTCTGCCACCACTGAGATGACAGTGGTCTCAAAGGTAATGAGACAGTACCATAAGATATGTTCCTAAAATATAGAGGATTTTTAATGTAATATATCTGAAAAATAAATTTAACAAGTCTCATATAACAAAATATGATATAAATCTTACTGAAATCTATTTAAAGTTTAATATACAATACTCAAAAGATATGAAATCAATTTAATGCAGTTTCAGTAGGGCATGTTTACAATTCTATGTTTTAACCTTCAAGCAATTTTTTTTAATCTAAAAGCAAATGTTTACCCCAAATATGAGTTATTTTACAATATACAATAATGTCCTCTGGGTCCCTTCATTAAAAGAGCTTTAAGAAAATGCTTATAGTGTAGTTTATAGAGTACTTGCCCATAAATGTCAAACGTGTGGGCTGTCCTCTCTCCTCCCTCCATATCAATCCCCAAAATAATCACATCTAATAGTTGTCAAACTACGAATCGTCGTCACGCTTTGCGAGCTAAGCGCTGAACGCCGCCGGGTTTAACCAGTAGCAATTAGGCAATGATCCCAGAAGGCACTCATTGCCAGCTAGCCTCGCAAAAATATGACCTTAACGGCCGAACCACGCGCACCTAAAAACAGTCAAAACACAATAAACCCCCAAAAAATAGATAAGAAGCTTACCCACAGCAAGGGAGGGGGGGCACCCAGGACCTCTGGAATTGAAGTTACACCTCAATTTAAGTCCAAATTCCCGAGTTCAGACACACAAAAATCCCCTAAGCGAGAGAAAAAATGGCAGCCCAAAAAAACAAAAACGAGGCTCCATGCCCCCGGACCGCCCAGCAACGTACAACTTATCCAAGAAGGGATCAGAGATAAGCTCGAAAACCCGCATTAACTCCACGGTATCCGAGATAAGCTCGGAGACCTGCATTAACCCAACATTAACCATCGCAGTGGGGGTCTCGATTGCACGCGATCGGGGACCCCCGCTGCAATGAAAATTAAAAACTCCCATGTTACGGGTAAAGGGCCTTTAATGATGTGTAATAAAAAAAATAATAACTTATTGCACATGGGGCTCTATACAGAGCCCCATCAACCCGTAATTAACCCTGTCACTCATGGGGGTCAATATAGACCTCCATAAGCCCTTAATTAACCCTGTCACTCATGGGGGTCAATACAGACCCCCATAAGCCCTTCATTAACCTTGTCACTCATGGGGGTCAATACAGACCCCCAAAAGCCTTTCATTAACCCTGTCACTCATGGGGGTCAATACGGACCCCCATAAGCACGTAATTAACGCCCTCCCTCATGGAGGTCAATACAGAACCCCATAAACCCATAATTAACCCTGTCACTCATGTGGTTCAATAAAGACCACCATAAGCCCATAAAAAACCCTGGCACTCATGGGGGTCAATACAGACCCCCATAAGCCCTTCATTAACCCTATCACAGAGCCGCATAAGCACTCAATACAGAGCCGCATAAGCACTTAATTAACCCCCTCACTCATGAGGATCAATACAGACCCCCATATACCCATAATTAACCCTGTCACTCATGGGGGTCAATACAGACCCCCATAAACCCCTAATTAACCCCATCACACGTGGGGGTCAATACAGACCCCCAATAATCCCATAATTAACCCTGTCACTCATGGGGGTCAATAAAGACCTCCTTATGCCCATAAATAACCCGGGCACTCATGGGGGTCAATGCAGACCCCCATATACCCTTAATTAACCCTGTCACTCATGAGGGTCAATACAGCCCCCATAAGCACTTAATTAAACCTGTCACTCATGGGGGGGCAATATAGAACCCCATAAACTCCTAATTAACCCTGTCACTCATGGGGGTCAATACAGACCCCCATAATACATATCATTAACCCTGTCACTCATGGGGGTCAATAGAGACCCTCATAAGCATCTATTTAACCCCATCAGTCCCATAAGGGTATATTATGACCATTATGGGCCTGTTACAAACGCAACATTAACCACATAAGTGCCATGACGGTCCTCAAGGACCTTCATGTCATTAAGTACAAACACTACACTACACTATACCCGCCCAATAAACCATTAAATCTAAACTAACACCTCTATACACTAACCTATTAACACCTACACTACCTACCTACACTACCTACCTGCCCCCTAATATCCCCTCCACATTGTAATTGCAGAAAACAAAAAAAAACTAAAGTCACCAAAAATAAAAAATCTACATTACATAAAAGAAAAAAACCTGAGTCACAAAAAATAAAAAAAGAACATTACAGAAAATAAAAAATACATAACAACAACCCCCCCCCACTACAGAAAAAAAACAATTACACACCTGAAAAGGAAATGCATATAATACATACAATACAATACAATACATACAATACAAATAAAATGAAATACAATACAATACACCCCTATCTAATATACAATACATCCTATGTATGTAAAATACATCCTATCTATCTAATATACATCCCCCAATAATCTAATATACAATACATGCTATCTATATAAAACACATACCCCTAGCTAACATACAATAAATGCTATCTATATATAAAATAATCTAATTCTAAGCTAAAATAAAATAATTAAGACCACTTACCTTTGCAGATGTCCCTTTAGATCGGCCACCTAGGGGAAAAAATCAGTGCAACACATTTACAGTAAATAAATAAACATTATAAACATTATAAATATTCTACTCACCTTTCCAGCATGTCCCCGTTCTTCTTCTTTTCTTCTTCTCGGTGCAGCCCCTGTTAAAAAAAAACATAAAATTAGTACACATACACAAACATAAAACAAAGTAAAATAAACATAATCTACATTGTACTTACCTCCCCGCGATGTCTCCAGCATCCTCCTCTTCTGCCCCGCCCTGGAATCGTGGTCTAAAAAATAAAAATAAAAAAATAACAGAGATCCTCACTCGCGAACCTCCCCGATGCTAATGAGCCTCCAGGAGCCTTTTCCCGGAAGAAAATAGGCAATGGCGCCTTCTGATTGGTTGAAAACGCTGTCTAGCAAATACACCCAATCAGGAGGCGCCAATGTGTGAGCCAATCAAAAAGGGATACACACTAAAATCCCACTCTGATTGGATAATGCACCTGTCAATCTTTATTTAAACCAATCACAAGGCGCAGATGCCTTCAGCCAATCCCAATGAAATAGTCCCCCACAGTGTGATTGGCTGGAGGCATCTGCGCATTCTCATTCGCTGTTGTCAATGACAATCAGTATGACAGCCAATGGGAAGGTGCAGATGTCTTCAGCCAACCCTTCTGATTGGTTCAAATAAAGATTGTCTGGTGCCTTATCCAATCAGAGTGGGATTTTGGGGTGTATCCCTTTTTCATTGGCTCGCAATTAGCGTCTTCTGATTGGCTGAATTTGATAGACAGCATTTTCAGCCAATCAGAAGCCGCTATTGCCAATTTTCTTCGAGAAAACTCTGTAGGAGGCTCATTAGCGTTGGGGACATGCGCAAATGCGGATCTCTGTTATTTTTTTTAAAATATTTTTTCTTCTACAGCTCGGATTGTTCCATGGCCCATCCGGGGCAGAAGACGAGGACGCCGAGGACATCGCAGGGAGGTAAGTACAATGTAGATAATGTATATTTTATTTTATGTTTATGTATGTGTATTAATGTTATGTTTGGTGGCTGCCCCGGAGAAGAGGAAGAGAAGAAGGACGGGACATGCTGGAAAGGTGAGTAGAATATTTAGAATATGTACTATGTTTATTTATTTTATGTAAATGTGTTGTAGTATTTTTTTTTATCTTTTTTACCCTAGGTTGCTGATCTGAAGGGACATCTGAAAGAGTAAGTGGTCTTAATTATTTTATTTTAGCTTTGAATTATTGTTGCTATATAGAGATAGCATGTATTATATATTAGATTGTGGGATGTATATTACATAGATAGTATTTATTGTATATTAGATCGATTGGCGGATGTATTTTACATACATAGGTTGTATTGTGTATTACATAGATTGGGTCAAGTATATTAGATAGATAGGATGTGTTGTATATTAGATAGGGGTGTATTGTATTTCATTTTATTTGTATTGTATGTATTGTATTGTATTGTATTGTATTATATGTATTTCCTTTTCAGGTGTGTAATTTTTTTTCTGTAGTGGTGTGGGGGGTTGTAATGTATTTTTTATTTTCTGTAATGTTCCTTTTTTTATTTTTTGTGACTTAGGTTTTTTTATTTTCTGTAATGTACATTTTTTTCTTTTTATGTGATATAGGTTTTTTTCTTTTATGTAATGTAGATTTTTTAATTTTGCTGACTTTAGTTTTTTTTGTTTTCTCTAATTAGAGTGGTGGGGGGTTATTAGGGGTAGGTAGGTAGTGTAGGTAGGTAGTGTATCTGTTAATAGGTTAGTGTAGAGGGGGGTTAGTTTAGATTTAATGTTTTATTAAGGGGCTATAGTTCAGTGTACTGTTTATGCTTAGTGTCATGATGGTCCTTGAGGGCCGTCATGGCACTTATGTGGTTAATGTTGGGTTGTAACAGGCCCATAATGGTCATAATATACCCTTATGGGACTGATGGGGTTAAATAGAGGCTTATGAGGGTCTGGATAGGCCCCCATAAGTGACCGGGTTAAAATAGTGTAGTGCTTACTCTGGATCACCCTCATGGCACTTAGAGTGTTATTACATGCATTCATTAGTGTGTTATAGGGGTCTATGTAGTTGAGGCACACAGTACACTCACATGGTGTGACAAACAGCATTTCAACACTTTCTTTTATTGACCGTCATTTTTTGACTGGCAAGTCGCTAGTATAATATAAAAGCTCTGTAATGCTGCAGAATTTCAAGCCTGCAGGCTTTGCGCTTGTGCCGTTGCCGCTACGGGCTTGGACAAAATCCCTCCTGAGATGTTTGCAAGCCTAGTGGCCAACTTCAAGAAACATCTGACAAGGGTTTTGCCAACAAGTACTAAGACGAAGGGGTCAAATACTTATTTCCCTCATTGACCTGCAAATCAATCTATAACTTTGACATACGTTTTTCTTGTTATTTATTTTTTTTGTTATTCTGTCTCTCACTGTTAAAATACACCTACCATTAAAATTATAGACTGATCATTTCTTTGTCAGTGGACAAATGTTTAAAATCAGTAGGGGATCAAATATTCCCCCCCCCCCCACTGTATATGATTCATTAATATATACGTCAATTAAAAATATGTTCAGAGTAAACATTGTCCAGAGAGATGATCAATGCTAATATATTAGAAAATTGTCATATTATCTTGTGTTGCCATCACAAAAAAATTGTCAAAAATTAGTATCAGATATAGTATATCACTTCAGTTCTCATACCTTACACAGTATTATAATAACAAACTTAAATCACCAAGTATAGTTAAGTAGTTAACAAAACCCCTTAAATTAGGTGATCATAAATCAGATGTACACAGTAATATAAAAAGCAATACAATGTATAACCAATAAGCCACTTCTAGAAAAATAGCTGTAGATATACTCTTATAATGAGGGGGAATATAATATAATTATACTGTGTCCCTACAATATCTAGTTTGTAGCTGAGGTTCCAGGACCCACTACTTACCCTCTGAGAGATAAAAAATGTCTCTATATAGTGAACAAATCTACACTCTTTATATCGTGAACAAATCTACACTCTTTCTCATTAACTTCTTTCCAAACATGCAAGTATAACAGCATATGGTGAATACACAGCACAAGATATATACAGAAATACTTATTATTAGTTTTTATTTGTAATGAGCCAACTTATTCTTTAGTGCTACACAGTGGTTAAGTACAGGGCAAAAACAATATTAACACCCTTAAAACGAATGTAGGTTCCTGTCTTTGAGCTTAAAATCAAATGTATTTAGTGCTTGTTTCCAAAACATCTTAAAAGATTGAAAACTTGCAAACTTACATTCTAAAAGGTTTGGGTGTGATACAGGAGAATGACAGATGCAAGATGACAGTGTGAAATGCTCAAGCAAGTGGATGTGACTGTGTGGTGCACTGTATATTGTGAGTGTGAGTTATATTATGCCGTAGATTATGAAGATGTGCATATTACGGAAGAAGGCTATAAACTTCATTAAACCGATACATTTTTCTTGAGTTTTTGAAGGGTTTTAAGACAGGAACATAGTCTAATGGAGCAAGGCAAGGAATTCCATAGAGCAGTAATCACACAAGAAAAGTCCCTAAGGGACGGAAAAAGAAGGGTGCTAAAACCTTAGCAGAATAGTGAGATATACAAATAGAAAACAAATAATCAATTGAATGCCAAAGTAAAAAATTAAAAAAGCACATACATTAATTCTAGAGAGGAATAGAATATGATGCTAACTGAACATGAAATAATTAGCAGTGATTATATTCTTGCACAAAGATGAAAGCTAGAACTTGATATGAGGATAAAAAAGACTGGTTGACAGACAACATTTAGAAACTTTAATGTCATTGCTGGATTTACCATTAAGCAGAGTAGTCAAGTGCCAAAGACATTATTGTTTTTACCATGAAAAGATGTTTATAGCCGTGAGTGGAAATAGCAAAGCTTTTCTCTAGTTGGTTGAAATTTGTTGCTTATTCATACAATTCCTCTCTTGATTTGTGATAATATATATATATATATATATATATATATATATATATACTGTATATATTGTTACATAGAAATAGAAATTGAGGTTGAAAAAAGTATTTCAGTCCATCAAGTTCAACCTTGTAAGATCTCCTCTGATCTGCAATATGCAGATTAGTTGTTAATTGATCCAGAGGAAGGCAAACAGAAAGAAAAAAAAAACAAGTGAAACTTAGCCAATCGTCTCAAAAGAGAAAAAAATAACAATTCTATCCTGACCCCAGATACTGGCGATCGGACTCCTCCCTGGATCAATTGTCTCTCTCTAATTAACCAGGATAAAACTGAATACCCTTTGTAATTAAAAATATATCCAGTCCCCTTTTAAAGTTATCTATTGAATCCGTTGTCACCACCTCCTTTGGTAGAGAATTCCACAGCTTAACCACCCTTATTGTGAAGAACCCTTTTCTTCCTGTAAGGTGGAATATTTTTACTTCTAAACTCAAACCTTATCAGTGGAAAACATCTTGGCAAAAAAAGCTCACTTGACAAAGCTTTATACTGACCCTGGATGTATTTATATAATTAATCATATCTCCTATTAGACGCCTTTTTTTCTAGGGAAAATACATTTTATTTGGTTAGTCTTTCTTCATAACTTAGCCCCTCCATTACCCTTATTAGTTTTGTAGCCCTTCTCTGTACCTTTTCCAGTTTTAAAATGTCCCTTTTATGAAGTAGTGCCCAAAATTGTACTCCGTATTCCAAAATAAGGGCATACTAGGGATTTGTATAGTGGCATAATTACATTTGCTTACCCTGCTTCTAAACCCTTCTTAATACATGCTAATATTTTACTTGCCTTTGCAGATGCTGCTTAGTATTGAGCACTGTTACCTAGGTGGTTGTCCACAAGTACTCCCAAATCTCTTTCAATATCTGATACCCCATTACACTACATTAAGAATATAAATTGCATGGCTATTTTTTCCTTCCCAGATGCATAACTTTACATTTATTCGTATTAAATCTCATCTGCCATTTAGTCACCTATTTCTCTAAATTATGCAAATCCCTTTGGAGGGAAAGTACATCATTATCTGATTTACCTTGCTCAACTTTGTGTCATCAGCAAAAATGGAGATACTATTTTCCACTCCTACCTCTAAGTCATTAATAAATATGTTAAAAAAAGAGAGGACCTAATACTGAACCCTGGGGAACCCCACTTACCACATTAGTCCAATCGGAGTATATTCCATTTACCATAACCCTATGCTCCCTGTCTTTTAGCCAGCTCTCGATAGATGAACAGATATTTACTGCAATTCCTGTATCCCTTAGTTTGCACAATAGTCTTCCATGTGGCTCTGTATCATAAGCCTTTGCAAAATCCAAAAAGACTACATCCACTGAGTTGCCTTGATCCAGGTTTCTACTAACATCATCAAATAAACTAATTTGATTTGTTTGACATGACCTATCCCTTATAAATGCATGTTGACTCCAACTTATAACCCTGTTCAAATAGACATATTCTTGTATATTATCCCTTATTAACCCTAAAAGCTTTCCCACTACAGAAGTGAAACTCATAGGTCTATAATTACCCAGATTTGCTCTTGCTCCCTTCTTAAATATAGGTATCACCTCTGCTTTTTGCCAGTCATCTGGTAGCGACACTGTTTGAGTGAATCTTGAAAAATTAAATATAATGGTTTGGCTTTTATAGAACCCAGTTCCCTCAGTACCATTGGATGTATTCCATCAGGACCTGGGGCTTTATTAACATTTATTTTTTCCAACCTCTTCTGGCTTTCTTCTTGAGTTAACCAATTATTTTGTGAAGACAGCCTGCTTCACATTGCAATGTTCCTATAGCTTCCTTCCTGACCTTCCCATTAATATATTTAAAAAATATATTTTAGGGTTAGTCTTACTTTCCTTTACAACTAACTTTTCATTTTCTATTTAAGCCTGATAGCACTTTTGCAAGTCTTGTTGACTTCCTTGTACTCACTTAAAGCAGTCTCTGTCCCCTCTTTTTGTATAATTGAAATGCCTGTGTTTTGCTCCTCTTCTTCATCTTTAAGTCATTGTTAAGCCACGTGGGTTGTGATTTACTCTTTCTACTTTTAGTTCCACATTCTACTTGTATTACCTCATCTAGCCTTAAAGTTATCATCCACTCCAGCTCCTCATTAACTCCTTACTGCCTTTCAACTTCAGTCCCCCCCCCCACCCACCACCTTAAGCAAAATACTATGGCCCTCATTCAATTGCAATTTGGACAATTTAATAGGGTTCTAAATAAGCACATAGCATATTTTTTTAAAGAAGTTTTTAGTTAGTGAAAACCTTGCTTTTGAATAGATGTTTACTAACTAAAAATGTATTTTAAAAAAATATGTTAAGTGCTTATTTAGAGACCTATTCAATTGGCCAAATTGCAATTGAATGAGGCCCTATATCAGCTCATTATCAATCCTATACTGCCTTTGAACTGTTAAGGTTACTGCAACTTGTATCCTTCTTCAATGTGTACCTCCATCCCAGCACCCAATTACATATAGTTTTCTCATGCCATCTCGTATAGATGCAAAAGCAATTTACTACTTCCTTCGCAAACCTAAAACTTACCTTTCACTGATCTTACCTATGCTTCACCCTTTATCCTCTACATAAAGACCTCAACTCAATACTCCCTTCTGCCTTGGTCCACAACTCATCTGTTTTTGTAACTGGTAGTGTTCGCATATCACTCTAATGTAACTGCTAATCGCAGTACAAATATTATATTCCCTACGCCCTTCATAGCCAGTCCCCATGTTTCACCATCATGAACTTTGCCTCATATATGTATAGCGAGCCACCTAATTACTTCTACATCATCTACATCACCCACTGCACCATGTCAATTTTGCCACGCTGCCTTACAATTTTCTTATTCTACCTATCACTGGCCATAATCCACATTCTTTCTCTGCACCTTCCATAACTCTTTGGCCTCTCTCACTCGTGCAGCTCAAATGCTCCTCAACACTTCTCACAATTCACTACTCTCTTCACCTGCGTCCCTTCTTCCGCTAGACTCAAAGCCTCATCCTCCCATATGCACTACATTCTCACCTCTACCTATCAAGACTTCTACTCACTACTAGCTCACCGTCTTGGCAATTGATGCTTTCATTCATTTGAATCTCAATCGATCAATAGAATTGCTACAATCCCCTCACTAATCAATCTCACCTGCTTTCAGCCTACCCAGAGCACCTCTCTCTCACATCAATTACACCACCTCATTCACTACTCACTATTTTGTTTGAATACCATCACTCACACCTTAGCAAAAATCTAATCAATATTCAAAGCTCACATTGACACTACGCAGGCCTCCATTCGTCTTACAGATCCTTTGAACAATCAGACAGCCTTTCATGTAGTGACCCGACTCATTACCTGCCACAATCTGCCACATTTATTCAAAGCCAAAGTCGCCTTATCAAACTACTCACATTCACCACCAAATCTATCATTCTCCCTTTCATACTCTCATAGCTCACCACCTTTTTCCCTACAGTGCACACCATGAGCACTTTTACTTAAAATTCCCTACCCATAAATTCCCTTTATGATTTTACTCACCTTTACTCTTCCTTGCGACTACTGCCTTTCGTAGGGCTCTCCAGTCATTCAATCAAGCCACTCGCTGGTCTTTCATCTCTCAAGCTTCTCATCATTCTCCACTTCTTGGCTTTACTGCCTTCTCTCCTAGCTTCATTAATCATTATCGCCTGACCTATTCCCCTTGACTTATACACTATGCACATTCTGTTTGTTACGTCACCTAGCCCTTATGTCCCATTTCGATCTCTTTGAGTACCCTTTTCCTATCTATGTGTAGTATTTCTCATCACCGAAACCAATGCACCCTCATTATCTCAATCTACAATTCTCACCTTACCAAATTCACCCTTACTACCACACCTTAGCTACATAAGGAGTGGGGCCCAACCAATATATATATATATATATATATATGAAATTTCACTAAGCATAATTCTGGTAATAACAACAATTTACATCTTAATATAATATATTGGATATAAAATCACAAGCACGTGCTTCCATAATAATATGTTGTGGGTTTTGGGAATTTATATGGTGATATTATTAATATCAATAACCTTTATTAATATTAATTATTAATTTAAATGTTTTTTCTAATTTTGACTAATTTCTGAATTCTTAATTCAGAATCTTAATTATTAAGAGCATGGACCTCATGAAATAAACAGAACTGTATTATGTGAGAATATATTTATTATAAAGGAATAAAAATAATAATACAGTGTATTTTAATTACAAGTTGGTATAACAATTGTAACAGATATATCAAGGTACATAAACAATAAATTCTTAGTTATTATTACATTACTAGCGACTTGCCCATCAAAAAAAGACGGCAATGAGATGTGTATGTTTGGAAAGTTGTTTAGTTATTAATATACATATTTGACACTTGTAAGATTTTAGTTATGATGAAATAAGTACTATTGTGATATTAAACATGTTTATTTTTGTAAAATGCTCTTTTGGTCAACAGTAACCGTTAAAGCATTTTGTATTCAAAGTATTAACATTTGAATGTAAGAACAGTTGAACTTTAAATTAATCAGTATTGTAAACTTGAGTTCTATCTCTAGAATTGTTAACTTAAATATACATTGAATCCAGAGGAAGGCAAACATAAAAACCCTCCTTGAAAAGTAGCCAATTGTATCAGAGAGGTAAAAAAAATAATTCCTTCCTGATCCCATTAACTGGCGATCAGATTACTCCCTGGATTAATGTTTAACATGAAAGACAACATTTACATTGTGACTTAAAACGTGGTTGAGCTCTTAACATGAACTTTGTAATATGTCTAAGTAAGGAACTTGAAAGTATATTTTTTGAAACTTGAACTTTCTTATTTGTCTAAGTAAGGAACTTGAAAATATTATTTTGAAACTTGTAACATTAGAAACAGTAACATAGTTAATTAACATTTAAACATAGTTTGTAAAAATAATGCAAAGCAAGTGTTTTGTGAGGCTAATCATCCATAAACAGTACTTCCATTAATTATGACTGATTGTTTATTGCTTTGTATTTTTCAATGTTGACCTTTGTTTATTGCTGTGACTTAAAACGTGCTTGAGCTGTTAACATGAACTTTCTAATATGTCTAAGTAAGGAACTTGAAAGTGTATTTTTTGAAACTTGAACTTTCTTATCTGTGTAAGTAATGTACTTGAAAAAAAAACTTTCAAACTTGTAGCATTAGAAACAGTAACATAGTTAATTAACATTTTAACATAATTTGTGAAAATAATGCAAGGCAAGTGTTTTGTGAGGCTAACCATCCATAAACAGTACTTCCATTAATTATGACTGAATTGTTTATTGATTTGTATTTTTGAATGGTTGACCTTTGTTTTTGCGATAGTAATTGTTTTAAATCGCACATATAGTTTGGTCTCCGGAAAAGTGGTTCTTAAGAAAGAGAACGCAAGAACTTAAACTTGTTGCATGCTGTGTAAGCACTGTTCTGTATGTGTTTAACAATTTAATGTAGTTTAACAGGAAAATATTTTTTGGGTAAATGTAATTTCTGTTGCGTAATAATGACCTTTTGATGGGAACAGACATTTATGTGTATTTGTTTTAAAAATGTGGTGGTTATATTGCGTTTTTATATTTTTGCATTTGCTTTTAAATTAGTTTTGCATGGCTTTTGTTTCTTTAATGAAAAGTTAAAGTACTTCATAGTAGACAATGTCTTTAGTAAAAATACGTCTATCTTCTAATAAATCACCTTGACTTTCATTCTTTTCAATGTGAACTTTAGTAGCCTGTGGATTTTTGCACCGTGATAACGCAACGTACAATTTGTCATGTGCAAATACTGGTTGTTCTAAAAAAATACCCACAGATTTGAACGTTTGTCCTTGTGATTTATTAATGGTGGGAAATTGTCTTCTTTGAAGTGTAAAAGGGAGACTACTTTCACTTGGTGCTATATCTATTCTTGGTATGAAAACTCTCTCTCCTTTATGGGTACCAGTTAAAATTTCAGCATCTATGAAATGGTCCTTTAATTGTTGAACAATTAATCTTGTCCCATTGCATAGGCCTTTTTTGGGGTTCATATTTCGCAGTAACATGACAATTGCACCTTTCTTTAGCTGCAAAATATGTGGGGGCATTCCAGAAGAAGTTAGTGAGTTTATGAATTCAGTGGAAAAGTTAGCCTGACTTTCAAAGTCATCAGCAAGTACAGAATCCGCACTGTGATAATTTCTTTGTGGTGCATAATTTTTTTTTAAGATTTCATTATTGAGGATTAATGCATCCTTATTTTTACACGTTAGTATGACTTGGTTGACAAACTCTGAATATTTCTGGTTATTTATGCTACCTTCAAATATAGCCGATATAATATCTTGGTGACAAATCATATGAGGTGGGATCTCCACAGTGTCGTCAGGTAAATGTGGTATTTTTTCTGTTCTGCCTTTTCCAATTTTAATAAGCCAATCATTGAAATCAGTTTGGCCTTCTGATCTCATGTTTTGTTGCAGTTGAAGATGGGTAAAATGTTTCCATAGTGTGCTTGACTTTATACAGGTTTCGGTAATGTCAGTTCGATTTCCATGTACAACGACAGGTAATGTTTGTCTAAAATCGCCACCTAAACATTTCCTTTCCACCAAATGGAAAAGTATTATCCATGACTTCAGGAAGCAAACGGTCAATACATTTGAGGGCATAGCATGACATTATTGTGGCCTCATCTATTATAATTAATTTACTTTTTTTGTTTTTTGCTTATAATGATGTCATGCGAATATCTGACACAGAAGTTTCTAAAATAGGCACTGGCAGTTTAATGCCACTATCTACAGTTCTCCCACCTTCTAACAAAAGTGCAGCAATTCCAGTAGTGGCAAACGGCAGTGCTATTTGACCTTGTGCTCGTACAGAACTCATTAATAAATTATATAGATACGTTTTTCTGATCCGCCAGGTCCATCAAGATAGAAATAACGCTCTGTCACCATGTCATCATCTATTGCATTTTTAATGGCATTAAATGCTTGCAATTGTAACGTATTTAAAGTTGCAAGTCTTTCTTCTGTTCTTTCTACTTGTAATTAAATGTCATAGTATTCAAGGTTTATGTCATCTATAAGACCTGGATCAGGCAAATTAAAACATGCACAACTTAATCCATGAGTTAAAAATACTTCTTGGATTTCCATTAACGCATTTAAGTGTGCAATAGGTTTATTGTATCGTTGCCTAAAGTCTTCAGCCATATTACTTTTAAATGTGTCACACAAAGCTAATGCATTTGGAGCATTTGAGAATATACAAATAAATGCAAATTGTTCTCTCATCTGCCGTGGCATTTGACATAGTGCTGCTTCTTCTAAACATCTCTCCCATTCTGTATCATCAGCTAGTAAGTTTCTATGTCTTGCAGCTAAATGGAAGGATTCATATACTATGTCATTAACAGTTCTTAAGTGTTCAAAACTTTGTGCTCCAGGAACATTTAAAAGTAATATTCGTAAGCAAAAACGTTCAAGATCTCTTGGACTGACTGTGTAAATTCTTGGGATTATTTTATTTCCTCTGCTTTTTCTAGGTCTCTATAATCCATTCACAAAATCATAGTGATATGGAATTTCAATATATAAGAATTGTGTTGCTCCTCTGAATCTGTGGAATTTAATTCAAACCATGCAGTTAGTGTAGTGTGACAATCTTCACTTTGGGCCAATGCATTACTTTCATTTCCAGCATGGAAATACACTAAATGTCTTTGTGGCAAATGTACTTCTAATCTATATAGTGCATGTGATCTATCATGCATTTCAAATTTTAAAAGACGCCACATAGCTTCTGGTGCACTGACATAGTGAGCATCTACATGAGATGCAAGTTCATCATGTACTAACTCACTGCTTTCAGGGTTGTCTGCACTTTTGACGACTACAGTAGCTGCATCATAGCCTTTGTAAATATATTTGTACACATTTTTAATGGATTTGATGGAAGTGCAGGCTTCTACATTAATGTGTGCGTTATACTTCATCAGTAAATGTGGATTGTAGGGTACTACATATCTATTGTCAACTTTTTTGACACGAATAATGGCACTATCTCCTTGTCTTCTTTTATAAAGTGGATAGCCATCACAATTGGCATAGGTTTTGTCTCTATAATCTTTTGGAAAATCTTTGGAACATTTATTGTTTTCCATTCATGGTGATTGTGGATTAAGCTCGCCACAGGGTCCATGAATCCTGTGATGAGTAACAATCTCATATAGTCTACCATATAGTTCTGGATCTGGTAATTCAGCAACAATGACTGCATCCACTTTGTCAGCAGTATATAATTTATCTTTTTCTTGAAGTATTATGAGAAGATGTGCATGTGGAAGGCCTCTTTTTTTTAATTCAATGATATATACATAAGCAAGACATTTGCCAAATAAGTGACTTATAGTGATGTCACATATTAATTCATTTATTTTAATCTTAAAAACTCTTGCTACTAAATCTGCTCTATCGGAAGGACTTCCAAGAAGTACATTTTGTGTAATTTCTGGCCATTGGGGATTACATGTAAATGTAAGAAATTAATCGGGTTTGCCAAATTTGGTGACAATAGCCATAGCATCATCTTTCTCTCATATTTCGAGGAGATCCTTGAAAGGAAGATGGTAAAATTATGGCTTTTCCTGCTGTCATGTCTCTGCTTGTAGCCACCTCAGCAACATAGTCCATTAGTCCAGAATATTGTTCTACACATAGTTTATCTTGTTGATAATTTATAAAGTTTAAATTATTGGCCTCAACTTGCAAATAGGAATCAATAATCCATTGTTTTGTCAGTTTTTCACCACAAAAAATTTAATTAAATGTATTTTGAATGGCAATTTGAGCTGCTTTAAATTCAAGCATAGAAACATTATTTCGGATTCTGGCTTTAGCATTTGGGTAACTGTGAAGTGTTAATTTTGGTTGCCAACCTGCTTCTCAGTGTGGGAAAAATGGGATATGTCATTGGATCTAAATTTGGACTTAAGATACTCATATTAATGAATGGTTGCTCCTCATTTCTGGGATATATTCTAATGTCTCTTTGAAATAGTGGTTCTCCTTCATCATTTTGAAACACCATTGCAACCTCATTTGATATTGGCAAGTTATAACAACATTTATCAGTATGTCTGTCTCTTTTAAGCACCATATTGATCTTTGACATTGGTAATTGATGTCTTTCTGCATGAAGATGTTGTTCATTTTCTACTTCTGCCAATTTTTTATAAGCTTTAGTGTAGGGGTTATTGTTCATAATGTTATCTAGCTCTATAAAAACATGGGGTAAGCATTTTTTATTTCTTTTCAGCTGCATACGTTGGTCAACAGCTTCCATTGTATCTAGGACATATAGTTGAGCAAATTTTCTTTGTTCTCCTTCCTCTGGATGTAAATGGGAAGTACAATGGTAAATTTGGCCTTGGACTTTAAAACAGTAAGGACCATGTCCTGGTACATTAGCAGCTAATGTTGCCCCCATAGATGCAAAGGATATGGCACTATTGTAGGATCTTAGGGTTGTCTTACATTTTTTGTAGTTTGGAAAAGTAGGTTCAGTCATAATGTTTTGTAAATAGATTGGAAATGCTTTTCTTTCGGGAAGTTTGAACTTGCATTTTTGACAGCAACTAATAAATTGGCCATCTCCGGGTCTCTCCTGTTTAAAATGATAAGCCTCACAAAACTGACATTGAGTATTCATGTCCCCACAATTATGAACCTCTACTGCTAAAGACTTGAGTAAAGGACAATTTGCAAAGCATATATCAGTTTCATTTTCAAATTCATCAGCTGAAATGTCATGTGTAGAGATGTCGCGAACATAACATTTTCGGTTCGCGAACCGCGGACGCGAATTTCATCAAATGTTCGCGAACCCTGCGAACCCCCATAGACTTCAATGGGCAGGCAAATTTCAAAACCCACAGGGACTCTTTCTGGCCACAATAGCGATGGGAAAGTTGTTTCAAGGGGACTAACACCTGGACTGTGGCATGCCGGAGGGGGATCCATGGCAAAACTCCCACGGAAAATTACATAGTTGATGCAGAGTCTAGTTTTAAGCCATAAAGGGTATAAATCACCTAACATTCCTAAATTGTTTGGAATAACATGCTTTAAAACATCAGGTATGATGTTGTATCGATCAGGTAGTGTAAGGGTTACACCCGCTTCACAGTAACAGACCAATCTCCCCTTTAATGCACCGCAAACAACCGCAAACAGTCCCTTTGCACAACTGCAAACTCCCCATTTGCACAAGGTTGGATACCAAGCTAGCCATGTCCCGTTCCTTGTCCTCACTGATGTCATTGAAGGTCTCTTCCTCCACCCAGCCACCAAGGGTCCCCAAAAGGTGACAACAAGCCCCCTGGGACGCCTGCTGTGTTTGGTCTTCCACCTCCTGAAAGCCACCTTCCTCCTCTGACTCCTTTTCTTCAGACTCCTCTCTCTGCGTTGCCTCTGTCTGCGTTATTATAAGGTGTGTACTGTTAAGTGGTACTATTCCTATCGGTTTAATCCCTGTTACGTGCACTATTAGGGGACGTGTATATGGCATTGATTTTTGGAAGCGGGAGATGGAAAAAGATGCTTGGTCGGTCCTCCCACTTCAAATTTGGGGCACTGCGCATGCAATCTAAGGTGCCACCAGATAGGAGTGGTGTGTTCAGTTGTACTATTTATTCCTATCGGATTCAATAAAGCCAATAAACCTGGCCGATACTAGCCAGGAAACTACAAACCAAGACAACACAAAATAGGATATTCAAATTAAGACCTCGAAGGGAGAAAAAACAACAAACCCATATAAGAACCAGAAGATTTTTACAAAATTTTACAATACCCTTTATACGGCAAAACAAAATACATAGATCTACACAAAATGAGGGGATTTCTTAATTCCTGTGATCTCCCCTTAATAGAAGAAAATGACGTAGAGACTTTAAATGCCAAAGTGACCCTAGAGGAAGTGAGAAAAGCAGTCCAGAACCTCAAACCTGGTAAGTCACCAGGCCCAGACGGGTACACCAATTTATATTATAAAACATTTATAGACATATTAGGCCCACACTTGGTCACTCTAACAGAGTTCTAGAAGGCAAGCAAACAGGGCAGATATAGCTCTATTCCCTAATGAGGGTCAAGATGCACTAGAACCAAAAAAACTACAGGCCAATATCATTACTAAACTGTGATACAAAGATCCTGTCAAAAATAATAGCGGATAGAATGTCATCCTTCTTGCCTAAGTTAATACATAATGACCAAATAGGCTTTGTCTCCCACAGGCAAGCGGGAGACAACATTAGAAAAGTCATGAAACTACTGTAGCACACCAAAGCCACTAAAATTCAAGCCTGTCTTATGGCCTTTGACATTGAAAAGGTGTTTGATTCCCTGGAGTGGACTTACCTATACGCCACGCTTGAACAATTTGGTAATAAAGGCCATTTCATAAATCTCATACACTCATTATACAAATCATCCAGGGCAAGGTTACAGATTCCGGGAGATGAGAGATCCTTAGATAAAAGAGAAAGAGGAACAAGACAGGGGTGCCCCCTTTCTCCCTTTTTATTCGTAATAGCAATAGAACCCCTGGCTCAGACAGTTAGGGCCAACGCTGGGATCACAGGCATAAAAATAGGCCATCACCATTTCAAAACTTGTCTATTTGCAGACAACCTGCTGTGTATGCTCTCAAACCCTACCCTATCGGTCCCAGAGTTGATTCGAACTATGGAGGAGTTTGGTCAGTTTTCTGGCCTTAAACTGAACATAGAGAAGACAGAAGCACTAGCAATTGACTTAACAGCAGTAGAGAAGCAGGGTCTCCAAGAGAAGTTTAATATTAAGTGGGATAAGAACCACATAAACTGCCTGGGAATCCAACTAACCCCTAAGCTAGAGGACTTGTACAAAGCCAACCACTCCAAACTTTATAAAACAATAATTAATGACCTGAGTAAATGGACAAAGTATAGGTTATCATGGCTAGGGAGAACAAATACGATAAAAATGAATGTCCTTCCTAGGTTGCTCTACATATTTCAGTTTATCTGGAACCACTCTCCCTCACGCATCACAAAGAAAATTAGGTACCTTCATAAGTCAGAGGGGAGACTATCGTGTCCAAACTTAAAATATTACCACAAGGCAGTTCAGTTATCTTTCCTCCCAATAGCACATTCTATAGGGCATCAACCGGCCTGGGTGTATTTAGAGAACCACATTTTAAGTCCCTTAACCTGGGACAAGGTGGCTTGGCTATCAGAATTGCCTCAAAGCCTTAAAAACTCACCAAACCCCCTAATCAGACACTCACTATCATACTGGAAACGGGCCAAGAAACACACGGGTTTGTTCCCTGGATCCACCCAAATGACCCCAATTCTTGACCACCCTCAGGCCCCGAAACACATGAGAACAACATCACAACACGGTGGAGGTCAAGGAAACTAGATAGACTGGGAGACTGGTTAGTAGTTAGTTAGTTAGATACTGGTAAGGGCCAGATGCTCACCTATGAGGAACTGAGGGACAAGCATGAGCTACCACTGTCAGAACATTACAATTACTGTAGGCTGAGGCATTTCACACACTCCCTGACCCAGAAACAGGGGACACCGGTCTTAAATTGGTTCTCCAAAATTTGTAAAGATAAACCTCTATCAAGGGGGATCATTGGGTCGCTTTACAAATATAAAACATTTGTTACTGGTTGAAGCGACACTGGGGGAAGGACCGGAGTGGGGGAGCCCTGGAGACCCTTCAGAAGCAACCGGCGGCAAAATCATCCCAGGAAAGGAGAGGTCGCTTATTGAAGCCTGCCCTAGGGTAACCCAAGGGTGATTGCCCAGGTTAGATATTGTAAATAATAAGCTAATACTGCTGGAGGGATGATAGCTAATAGGATGTTTCCTGCAGATATAATCTTTACTATTGTCTGTTTTACCATGTTTTAGGTATCTCTTAAATTGCAATCACAGTAAAAAATAAGAAACATTATTAACCTAAAAAGTAAAAATAAGAAGGAATAGCCAGCTAACTTTCACAAAATGTCTTTATTGTAAAAATGTATTTTTGCACAACTGTTATGCAAGACTGTTCAAAAATGCTTTATTTTTCATTACATGCTGTACGCCTTCTGACAATAAAATAATTTAAATGCAAAAATTAGGTATTGTTGCAGCGACCAGAAAAATTGATGTTAGTTTGCCAGGCAGTAAGTGCCCTAAAACATTGCGTCTTGAACCCTAGTTGGTGGCGGATAAGTCACGCAAGTCATCCGGCATTCAGGGATAAAATACAGCAGCGTGTGGACCATTATTAGCTCAATGCAGCTCATCTATCAGGCCATTTTGATTCGAATGTATCGCCCACTGTCGCGATGCTGATAAGGCTGTTTTTGGTGGTGATGGTGACCACATCTCTTCCTCTTCACGCTCATCTACGGCCTGATACAGCACTCTTTGCAGGGCACGCTCCAGGAAGAAAACAAATGGTATGATGTCGCTGATGGTGCCCTCGGTGCGACTGACCAGGTTTGTCACCTCCTTTAAAAGGACGCATAAGCCTACAGGCATTGCGCATGAGTGTCCTGTAACGTGGCAAAAAAAATCCCCAACTCTGCAGAGGCTGTCCTAGCACCCCGGTCATACAAATACTCATTAACGGCCTTTTCTTGTTGGAGCAGGCGGTCGAACATTAGGAGTGTTGAATTCCAATGCGTCGGGCTGTCGAAAATCAAGCGCCTCACTGTCATATTGTTTCGCCGGTGGATATCTGTAAAGTGCGCCATGGCCGTGTAGGAACGCCTAAAATTGCCACACAACTTCCTGGCCTGCTTCAGGACGTCCTGTAAGCCTGGGTGCTTATGCACAAAGCATTGTACAATCAGATTACACACATGTGCCATGCACGGCACATGTGTCAACTTGCCCAAATTCAATGCTGCCAAAAAAATTCTTCCGTTGTCACAAACCACTTTGCCGATCTCCAGTTGGTGCGGAGTCAGCCACTGATCCACCTGTGCGTTCAGGGCGGACAGGAGTGCTGGTCCGGTGTGACTCTCTGCTTTCAGGGAAGTCAACCCCAAGACGGCGTGACACTGCCGTATCTGGGATGTGGAATAGTATGTGTGGAGCTGGGGGGGTGCCGTTGATGTGGAGCAAGACATAGCAGCAGCAGAAGAGGACTCAGCCGAGGAGGTTATGGAAGAGGATGGAGTAGGAGGAGTAGGGGAGGTGGCAGCAGGTCTGCCTGCAAGTCGTTGCGGTGTCACCAACTCCTCTTCAGAGCCACGTATTCCATGCTTGGCAGCCGACACCAGGTTTACCCAATGCGCAGTGTAGGTGATATACCTGCCCTGACCATGCTTTGCAGACCAGGTATCAGTGGTCAGATGGACACTTGCCCCAACACTGTGTGCCAGAGATGCCATTACTTCCTTTTGCACAATCGAGTACAGGTTGTGGATTGCCTTTTGTGCAAATACATTTCGGCCGGGTACCTTCCACTGCGGTTTCCCAATAGCTACAAATTTTTTGAATGCCTCAGACTCCACCAGCTTGTATGGTAAAAGCTGGCGGGCTAAGAGTTCAGACAAGCCAGCTGTCAGTTGCCGGGCAAGGGGGTGACTTTGTGACATTGGCTTCTTACGCTCAAACATGTCCTTGACAGTCACCTGACTGTGGGCAGATGAGCAGGGACTGCTCAGGGCGAGACATGGAGTGGCGGATGGGGGCAAGCAGGGCAGCAGTGGTAGACGTGGCTGGACCAGGAGGAGGATGGCGGCTTTGACTTTGTGTGCTGCTTGTACTCATGTGTTTATCCCATAGGCGTTTGTGATGTGACATCATGTGCCTTCGCAAAGAAGTTGTACCTAGGTGGGTGTTGGACTTCCCACGATTTATTTTCTTTTCGCACAGGTTGCAAATGGCATCACTATTGTCACAGGCAGACACACCAAAAAATTGCCACACTTCTGAACTCTGCAATGATGGCATTCTGGTGGTGGCAACAGCATGCGTTGAACGGCGTGCTGTCTGGCTGACCCCGGGTGCCGATGCATGCTGTCTGACTGTGCCACTAGCTACTTGCGACGACCTTCCCCTGCTTCCATGCTTCCAACTCGTCTCCTCCTCCTCTCTGTCTCCCCATCTGAACTTTCCTCCTGTTCTTCTGCCCTTATAGAGGGCACCCACGTGACATCCACGGATGCATCGTCATCATCAACCGCTTCACTTGTATCTGACAACTCAACAAAGGAAGCAGCACCGGGTACAACATCATCATCATCATCATCATCAGACCGTACGTCCATGTGTGTAATGCTGCCTGACTGGGACATATCCCTGTTATCTACATCCTCTGGCACTAATGTTTGTGCATCACTCATTTCTTCCAATGGATGTGTAAATAACTCTGCTGACGGATCAAGTGAAGCGGCTGTGTTGCTAGTGTTGGTGGTGGCGGCAGGCAGGCGAGTGGTAACTGGAGAGGTGCCCGAAGCTAAGCTGGAGGAGGATGGTGTGTCTAGGTTCCGAGCGTAAGCTGTAGAAGATTGGGTGTCCTGTGTTAGCCAGTCAACCATGTCCTCAGAACTATTCAAGTTCAGGGTACGTGGCCTCTGAAAACTGGGCATTATTCTAGGGCCAAAGGGAATCACAGCACCACGACCACGACGGCCCCTGCGGGGTGGCCTGCCTCTGACTGTCATTTTTTTTTCTGATTATTGGTACTATGCGTGCAAGCTACTGTGACACCAGATATGAGTGGCTCTGTGCACTGGCAAAAGTTGGCATAGTAGACGCAATAGGCCTCACACACACGCTGATTACAGTCAGTTGTTTTATTTCACTGAGCACAATATAATCTGTGAGCCTGACACAGGCAGGCAACTGAAATTAGTTTAAAGGAAAAAAGGTTTTTTTTTTTCAATGTATGGTACACCAACTATGACTGGTGAAACAGAGCAGAATATTAGCTGTGAGTCTGACACAGGCAGGCAACTGAAATTAGATTACAGGAAAAAAATGGTTGTTTTCAATGTATGGTACACCCCCAGGTTCGAGTAGTGAAAATAAGCACAATATAAGCTGTTAGGTGTTAGCCTGTCACACACACACGCTGGCAGGCAGGCATATGCAATTAGATTACACAGAAAAAAATAATAAAATAAAATAAATGATGTTCTAGCCCTAAAATGGGCTTTTTCGGTTGCTGTCCTTGCAGCAGATATCAAATGATTCCTTCAGGTCTGTAGTGGAAACTAACTACACAGCCTGGCTATCTATTTCCCAATTAAATCTCCAGCAGCTACACTATCTGTCCTCTCACAACGAATGCAGCTTCAGAATGATTCTAAAATGGATGCTGTCCTTCAGATGGAAGGATCTGGAAGGGAGTGTATGCTGCTGATTGGCTGGAATGTGTCTGCTGACTGTAAGGTGCAGGGTCAAAGTTTCCTCAATGATAAAAAATAGGGGGCTTTTTTGGTATATCTTTTATTGGTTTAGGTAAAATGTCATGTAATGTTTCAGGAGGAGGTTCTAAATGCTTTGTTTTTTTGGTGGTTTTTTTTTATTTATATTTGATTTTTTCAGGTAAAATGTTATCTGATGTTTGAGGAACAGGTTCTAAATGCTTTGTTTGCTTAGTAGCTTTTTTTGGTGTATCTTTAATTTTTGCAGCTGATAGTCTTTTGCTTGCAATTCTTTTGCATTTTTTTTCTTGTCGAATTTCTTTCTCCTCTGGTGTCTGCTGGTTGGCCCATTTCTCTTGTTTTTCTCTAGTTTGACGTCTTTTCTTTTCTTGTTTGCTCTCGTTAGCAGCCATGTTAATCTGTAAAAGAAAATAATGTATAATTAGTTTAGTTTGAGATGTTAAGTTTGTTTTTTACATTTTTTATTATCAACAGTTTGTTTGTATGTGCTTGTAGTTCATTGTAGCGGTACTTTCTTTGTATTGTTAAATAAGTGTTTTTTATTTTTTTGGTCTTACTTTCTGTCGTAGGTTGTAATTTTTGCCTTACATGAATAGCACACTCAAGGAAATGACACTATACCTTCTTCTACATGTAGTAGGTGTATAGTGTTAATTGAAATGTATATATATTTTTTTTGGTAATTTATTTTTTTGTTGTACTTTTGACTTATTTGTGTGTTCAGGTTTTATGCTTAATATTGTACATTACGACTGGTAATTGAGAATGATAAATGTTATGTAGTGTGTGTTTTGACACTTTTGTGGACTATGCTGTTTTCTTTATTTTTGTGTAGATTGAAGTTTGGGTATAATGTTAAACATTGTTGTACGTAAAAGACAAATAATAGGTAAATGACAAATGTGTCACTAATATTTTGGTAAAGGTTATAATTATTCGGTGTTATTGTTTTTTTTTTTTGTTGACATGGATGCAGAGCAAACATGTTCATTTAGCTTTCTGTTTTTTACTTGTCATACTGTACCTTGTTTGAAGTGGGATTTCCAGCAAAATCTTTCTTGGTCACTGTTGTAAGTCTTCATCCGATGCTCTTCACGCAGTGTCTGTTGTAAAAGAAAAAGTAAAATGTTATTTGATTTGAATGTATTTGTAATGAATAGCATATTTCATGGTTTTGGTCTATTGTATCTGTTATGGTGAATCTTTCTGCTATGCTGTTTTTTGTGCAACCTTTTAAAACTACTTTAATTGTATTTGTATATTCCAGTTATCCTTTTTTTTTTACTGTAATTATTAATGTTTTTCCTATTTTGGATATGATCGCAATGTTTTTAGCATTATCCTGTTTTGTGTCCACCACTTTTGGTATGCTTATTTAGGCTTCTTTGCAAGGCTTATAGGTTCTTAAACAGTAAAGAAGAATATTAATTTACTTTTCTGTGTGTTTGTGTGATTTTTGGTACAGTCCTGTTTTGTGTCCACCATATGTTGCATACTTTATTTGCTTAATTAGTCTTTTTTATGAGGATTAAATGTTGTTGTACATTGAAAATTAATGTTTTTCCTATTTTGGATATGATCACAATGTTTTTAGCATTATCCAGTTTTGTGTCCACCACTTTTGGTATGCTTATTTAGGCTTCTTTGTAAGGCTTATAGGTTGTTAAACAGGAAAGAAGAATATTATTTACTTTTCTGTGTGATTTTTGGTACAATCCTGTTTTGTGTCGACCATATTTTGCATACTTTATTTGTTTAATTAGTCTTCTTTATGAGTTTTCAATCATGTTGGACAGTAAAAATTAATGTTAATTGCATTTTCTATATCATGTTGTGCTTTTTATTTTTATCCTGTTTTGTGTTCACCACTTCTTGGTTGCTGCATTTGGCTTGTGACTGATAGTTGGAGGTTATTTTACTGTAAAGAGGAGGAATAGTTTTGTTTTATGCATGTTGCTAATGTTTCAGCTGCTATCCTGTATTGTGGCCACCTCTTTTTTGGGGGTTTATGTGAAACTGTCTGTCTTCATAAATTGTATAGGTCTTTGTGAAGTTTGTTGAACTATGTTTTGTTCTTTATTCAATTTGTATGTTTTTTTTTTTAAACATATAAAGTTCCTTTTTCCCCCCAACTTTTTCTACTATACCTTGATAGAAGTGTTGTTCTTGTCCGAATGACAGAGGGTCCCCTCCTGCCAATCTTAATCCGCCAGTCTTCTTGTAGTGTCTGTTTGAAAAAGAAAGTTAAATGGTTAATTGTATATTTCTTCTTTTTGATTTAGCAAAGCATGGTCTTTTTCAACATGTAATGTATTTTTCTATCTTACCTCTTCTTCTTTCTTTGTGTTCTTTAAAAGGGATTCTCTTTCACTGTCCACGGTGCAAATTCTTCAGTGACGCTGTAGATGTCGAGTCTGTTTGAATAGTGAAAAAAAGGGCAAAGATTCAGCTTCAGGTTCCATATGTATTAGTGTCATATTATTTTTTGCTATGAGTTGCAGTAAATTAATGTCATTTAAATATACTTGTTTAATTAGTTTGAATTAAGATTAGTTTGTTGTAGGGGCTATACACATAAATGTGCGTGTCACATGTCACTATACATGAATCCCATTTTCATAGTTAAAGTTGTTTTTTTTGTCCTGTCTTGATAATAAAATGTAATATATTATAGCTTACCTCTCAGTTGAAATTTGCACAGTGTAAAGTAGGAAATTAGGAAATAATTATCTTCTCAAGTAACAGCAGCAGTTAACTATCTAGTCACTCCGTTCATCACCTAAGTAGAAATGTAGAATTTTCTGAAAAGTAGGCAGTATTTATAAACTTTGAGGTTCCTCAGACCGTTAGATCGCAATACGCATGCAATATTTGCGTTCCAGCTTACAATTTGCGTTCCATCCGCCATTTTATGTGTAGTAGTTTTCAAAATGGTGGTTAATATCAGTGTGGTACGTGCCGCATAATATGTGTTTCAGTTTTGCGAGTCACTGTAGTATTGTTGCGTCTGTAGCCCCGTTTTCGTTTTGTTCGTAGGCCATTTTTTCTCTCGCTTAGGTGATTTTCGGCAGTTTAAACCCGTATTTTTGGACTTAAATTGACGTGTAAATTCACTTTTCGAGGTGCTGGATGCCCCCCCCCTTGCTGTAAGTAAGATTTTTAAGTGTTCACTGTGTTTATTTATTGTTTTTCTGAGGTTTTCGTGCGTGCCGTTTTCGGACGGTTTTGCCGTGTTCGGAATGGTTCTTAGTGCATCCCGTATTTTTTTACGAGGGATGCAGTTGCTTTTTTTCCGAAGTCGTACATGTGGGATGCAGTTTTTTTTTTTTTCTAAGTCGTGCGTGTGTTAACCTTGTGTGAGGCGCCTTTGAGCCTCCACCTCCGCAAATGCGGCCCCTCGCTTCTCTCCGCGAGGGGCCGCATTTGCGGACAAACACAGCCGACGTTGGAGCCTACACCTTCCGCAAATGCGGCCCCTCACTTCGCAACTACTGTATATACTCGAGTATAAGCCGACCCGAGAATAAGCCGAGGCACCCATTTTACCACAAAATACTGGGTAAAATGAGTGACTTGAGCATAAGCCGAGGGTGGGAAATGTGCTGCGCCCTGTGTCCCTCTTGTGCCCTCTGAGTCCCCCTCTCCCTTCCCTGTGTCTCTTCTCCTCTCCCTTCCGTGTGTCTCTTCAAACCTCTCCCTTCCCTGTGTCTCTTCCCCCCTCACTTATCACCCTCCTCAACCCCACTCCTCAACCTCCCTCCTCATCCTTAACCTCCCTCCTCATCCTCAACCTCCCTCCTCATCCTCAACCTCCCTCCTCATCCTCAACCCCCTCCTCAACCATCCTCCTCAACCACCTCATCCTTAACCCCCTCCTCAACCCCCCATCCTCATTCTCTCTCCTCAACCCCCCATACTCAACCCCCCTCCTCAACCCCTCCTCCTCATCCTCAACCTCCCTCCTCATCCTCAACCTCCCTCCTCAACCCCCCCATCCTCAACCCCTTCCTCAACCTCCCTCCTCAACCCCCCATCCTCAAACCTTTCCTCAAGCCCCCATCCTCATCCTCCCTCCTCAACCCCCCCATCCTCATACTCAACCCTCTCCTCAACACCCTCCTCACATGCGCGCCAGGACAAGGAGCGGAGGCCGGAGCATAAGCAGGTAAGTGAGGGGAGAGGGGGGAGGTATTTAGGGGGGTTTAAGTGGAGGAGGGGGTTTGAGGGGGGTTTAGGTTGAGGAGGGGGGAGGGAAAGAGACACGGGGGGTTAGAGAGACACTCGGGGGGTTAGAGACACACGCGGGGGTTAGAGACACACAGGGGGGGTTAGAGAGACACGGGGGAGTTAGAGAGACACGGGGGGAGAGTGACTCGAGTACAAGCTGAGGAGGCCCTTTTTTGCCTTAAAAAAAGGGCTGAAAAACTCAGCTTATACTCGAGTATATAGGGTATATATGTGATCCACATAATCATATAGTAAGACATGCACAATATGCTTCCTATAATTAAATATGGTAGATTATGATATCAGAAAATATTGATATGGCAATTTATTCTATATGATAGTAATGATTGTAATAAAAAAGAAAAAATATGTGGAGAAATATTATACTTAAAATCTTACCTGGTTCCATCAAATTACAGTTCTTGGTATTTGAGAGTGTAAATTATTTTCTTAGTGAGTTGTCTAAATCTCTTTGTAAAATGCATGTTTAAGATTTATATATGTTTGGGAAAATTATTATTTTTAAAAGTTTACCAACGTGTATCTATGTGTCTCTGTCCAGGAAATTGTCTGTTGAGGGATGCGTGGATGTGTCTGTTTTTTACTAGCTCTCCCTCTCCTTTGTTCTCCGCCCTTTTTCCTTTCAGTCCTTTTTTTCCTCAGTCTCCCCTGTCACCTAGATTCCATTATTTATACCTACAACTTAATTTGCCTATAACAAATTCCAATCGGGACATGTGTTTGTCAGCCAATCAAATGTTCTCATGATGTCATCACATATTTAAATCTTAATGGTGAATATATATTTTTATGTAAAAATATTATTCCTTGAAACACAGGATGGGCTCTTGGACCTTTGAATTTTCATAAAATTAGCTACTGAACTTCGACATTAACAAGCTATAAACCAAATTATAACCCATACATAGTCAATAAAAAGTGTCATTTTGTATATACACAGGAGAAATGTATTGTCTTGAGAACTAATTTTTTCAGACGTAAAGTCTGTATATGTATGGGAATTTAAAGGAGTATTCTGTTGTTTCAAACCTTATATTTTCATCTTTTCAATTAGCTCAAAAATTCTCTAGGTATTTGTCTCTATAGAACAAAAGGACTCTTTAAGAAATTCCCTTCATTGAGAACCTGAGAAAAAAATACATTTTACAGATATATTCCACAATGAAATTGGATGCATAAATGTCTAAATGTATATATCTATAAAATATTAGTATATTGGTTATAAGAGAAAGGTTAATAATAGGATTATATATTATATAAAATATTTAATAAATAGTTTGAATTTTATTCATCAAAAGTTCTGATATATATATATATATATATATATATATATATATATATATATATATATATATATGCAGCAAATCAGCAGTCTGCAGGTTATGATCACTCGGAGTAGAGTGGAGATCTGAAAATCTGAAGAAATATACAAGCCAGCGATTTTACAATTTATTGGACTGTTTGGTTTGTTCCACCCAAATTGAGCTGGATTAGAGCTGGTTAGTGAGAACTCTTTTTTGGTTAAGTTAGTGCTTCATTAGAATCTAGGCCTTCTCTTTTTGTTGATTTGTTTTGTATGTTATTTTTGTATAATTTAATACATTTTTTTTAAACTATATACTGCCTCTTCCATTGTGTTAGCAAAAATCACATGTCCTATGTTTGTTTAGCCATGAACCTTCAACACCCTCTACACACCCCCTATAGTTCTGTCTAATATTTTTATACTTAATAGAGCTGTCATCTTCTCTGCAGTCAACTGGAACCCAAGCTCCAAACCAGCTAGGACTCTGGCTGCCCACTCATCTGCTCTCAGCTGAAACCCAAGCTAGAATTGCAACATTTAAACTACCCCATTAGCTCAATTTGTGCAATTTCTCTGTGTCTTTTAAATTGTGTAGATTTCCCTTCTGTTTGTCTTAGCAAAAAATCACATGTCCTATGTTTGTTTAGCCATGAACCTCTGATACCCTCTACACATCATCTATAACTCCTTCTAATATTGTACTTCTTTTACTCAATCCAACCATTCTCCCTCAGACTCTGGACCCAGCACCATTAGAGCTGTCCTCTACTCTGCTCTCAACTGGAACCCAAGCTCCAAAGCAGCTAAGACTCTGGACCTGCCAGCATCTTAGCTGCCCTCTACTCTGCTCTTAATTGGAATCTAAGCTCCAAACAAGCTAAGACTCTGGACCCAGGATCATCTGAGCTGCCCTCTCCTCTGCTCTCAACTGAAACCCAAGCTCCAAACCAGCTAAGACTCTAGACCCAGCAACATCTTAGCTGTCCTCTACTCTGCTCTCAAATTAAACCTATGCTCCAAACTAGCAAAGACGCTGGAGCCAGCATCATCTTAGCTGCCCTCTACTCTGCTCTCAACTGGAACCCAAACTCCAAACCAGCTAAGACTCTGGACACAGCACCACCTTAGATGCCCACTCTTCTGTTCTCGACTGGAACCCAAGCTCCAAACCAGCTAGGGCTCTGGACCCCTCATCTCATTAGATGGCCACTGCTCTGCTCTGAACTGAAACCCAAGCTCCAAATCAGCTAAGGAGAAGGTTAATATATATATATATATATATATATATATATATATATATATACTGCTAAAACATACTGCAACATTTAAATTATCTCATTAGCTCAATGTGTGCAATTTCTCTGTGTCTTTTAAACTTTTTAGATTTCTCCTCTGTTTGTCTTGGCAAAAATCACATGTCCTATGTTTGTTTAGCCATGAACCTCCAACACCGTCTACACATCCCCTATATCTCCTTCTAATATTGTACTTATGTTATCCAATCCAACCTTTATTCCTCAGACTCTGGATCAAGCACCATTTTAGCTGTCCTCTCCTCTGCTCTCAACTGGAAACCAAGCTCCAAACTATCTAGGACTCTGGACATAGCACCACCTTAGCTGCCCATTCATCTGTTCTGAACTGGAACCCAAGCTCCAAACCAGCTAATACACTGAACCCAGCACCATCTTAGCTGCCTTCTTCTCTGCTCTCAACTGGAACCTAAGCTCCAAAGCATCTAAGACTCTGGACCCAGCACCACCTTAGATGCCCGCTCCTCTGCTCTCAACTGGAACCCAAGCTCCAAACCAGCTAAGGTAGAGGTCAATATATATATACTGCTAAAATGATTTAAGTGCAACATTTAAATTATTTCATTAGCTCAATGTGTGCAATTTATTTGTGTCTTTTAAACTTTTTAGATTTCTCTTCTCATGTTTTATGTTTTTTTAGCCATGAACCTCCCACAACCTCTACACACCCCCTATATCTCCTTCTAATATTGTACTTCTTTTATTCACGCCAACCAAACAAGCTAATACTTTGGACCCAGCAGCATCTTAATTAATAATAATAATGATATTCCAAATCACTTGGCAGAGCAGGAAGAATGATATCATAATTTATATGGCATCTGGACACCAGATATAAATACAGGTACAAGACAAATAGTGACTTTAAAGATGAATAAAAAAGTCTCTTCAACACGAATGGGCATCAAAATATTATACTCTGCTGAGGTAATGAACACTATGTAGATAGTCTCAACAAAAGGAGATTCGGAAATGAAGTGAGAAATAATCCCTAAGTCCAATTGAACCAAAGGTCCTCTAGGAGGCTTGATTTTGATAATAGCCATAAGGAACTGGATGATGAGATCATTAAGCACCCAATGAGCCTATGTCTGAGCTGAAATTGTGGTAACCTAGACTATTAGAGTCTCATAGCTGATGCCCATATTAAGTATATGCTGTAGCAATTGCAAAATGGTAGCAGAATATATACTTATAACTAGGAAATTGCCCATCAAAAGTGCTGTTTGCCATACAATGCGAGTGTAAGGCCCCTCTGAGTACCTTCGGCACTCATCACGAGCCTCGCACTGAGTGTCTTCAGTGCTCATTGTGAGCCTCTCCTCCCGTGTAATTTACAGGCCCTGCGATGCTTGCCCTCGGACCTCATCGCAAGCCCCACAATGAGTGCTTTCAGCAATCATTGTGAGCCTCTCCCCCCATGTACTTGACAGGCGTTGCGATGATCATGAGGTTCGCAATGAGAGGCTTTGGCGCTCATTGCGAACCTCTCCCCCACATGTACTTTAGGGGCCACGCCATGAATGTTAGTGGCTTAGGTGAAATGTTGCTGCCTTGGTGTAAATCTTACTGTCTTGGCAGTCAGTGTTACTATCTTGCGTTAAGTTTTACGAGTTTCTGGCTCGTTTTTATGTTTTTTGGCTTCTTTTTCATCCATTTTCGTTTTTTCGGCCACCACTTTTTTTCTCACTTCAAATTAACCTTCAACCTTACTCACAGGCTCCCTGGCTCTACCACTGTGCTGTGTGTGAGTGTGCAAGATAATTTCAGTCATATATTTATTTATTTTTTATGCTTTTCCATATCCGTGATGCGGCCGTTAAAGTCGTAATTTTGCAAGGCCCACAGTTTATCTACGTGTTTCGGGTCCTAAGTGCTACGGGCCCTAATTTTCCGGGGCTCGCTAAGTTCTACACAAACCCTGCAATGAGCGCCTTCAGCACTCATTGCAGCCTAAGTCCGGTGTGCCTCACTATGAGCACCTGCGGCGCTCATCGTGAGCCCTGCAATGAGCGCCTTCTGCTTACATTGTAGCCTAAATCACATGTGTTTCAACTGCTCTCCTTCGCGAGGCTCACAGTTGCAGGCGCTTATCTCGCAACCTGTAATGAGTGCCTTTGACACTCATTTCAGCCTAAGTCCTGCGTGTTTCAACTGATTGTCTTGCTTTGCAAGGCTTGCAGTTGCTTCCCGCACCAATGGCTCGCAGTCGACCGCTCGCCTCGATTCGTGTCACAAACCTGCAAACGAGACCAACATTCTTGGTCCACAACTATATATGTGACTAGCCACTTGCCCGTCAAAAATGATGGGGCAACAAAATGTTATGGCTGGGAAAGCTGTTTGCCACACAATGTGAGTCTCTGACACTCTTAACCTTTTTGTTATCTACAAAGAAGTATTCTACTATAATATTTTTTTTTAATTTTTTTTTTACTTTCAACTTCCATTTCACCAACAGGTAAACCATCATTTTTGAACAATATTAACAATTTTAATTCTCATGTATGCAAGAATAATATAACAATGGCTGAAGTTTTGATGAATACGTATTTTAAACCATTACATAATACTTTGTAACATGCAATTTATATTTGAAACAACGGTGAACCATTTTTTTTTTAACAATCCTAAAAAAAATTATTCAGAGGTATACATGCGTAACATAAGAATAGGTCAACTTTCTCTGAATAAGTATTTGCAACCAATACATAAGGCTTTATAACATGCAACTTTTATTTCAAGTACTGGTAAAACACATAGGTATTGAATTCAGAGGAAGGCAAACAGTAAAACCCCCATTGAAACTTAACCAATTGTATCAAAGGGGGGAAAAATTAAATCCTTCCTGACCCCATTAACTGGCGATTGGATTACTCCCTGGATTAATACTCTGTATTTGATTATACATTTCAATTTATTAACAAATGGTTATCCTCCTACTAATATAAATTGTTAATTATATACAATGAAACAACTTTGCACACCTTTTAAAATACAATGTTAACATCTCAAATAGTACCTCAAAATATTAACATTTACCCTATAATTGTACGAAAATGCCATCTAATTGTTTTGTGGGTATTCTTGTAATTCTTGAAAATGGCACATTGAGTTTCCTAAGTGAAATAGTGGTCCTCTCAAATGAGACCGCAAGACATCAAAGTTCGTCTGCGGGGTATAACCATTGTTCTCTATGTTTTTTTGCCATTTTATAGAGTTTCCTTAGTGGAATAGTGGTCCTCTAAAAAAAGTCCAAGTGACATCAAATGTTGTCCTCGAAATAAAACCACTATTTATATGTTTACAGAAACTGATAGTACACAAAGTTTTTGCTAAAAATGCGTCCATCCTCCAATAAAACACCTTGACTTAGTTTTTCTTCAATATGAACTTTAATTTCCTCTGGATTGTTGCAACTTGAAAATGCAACATAGAGTTGTCCATGTGCTAATACAGGTTCCTGTAAAAAAATACCCACAGACTTAAAAGTTTGTCCTCTGGATTTATTAATGGTCATGGCAAATGCCATGATAATGGGAAATTGTCTCCTTTGAAGGACAAAAGGAAAACCACTGTCCTTTGGAGCCAAATCAATTATTGGTATAAGAACTGGTTCACCTTTGTGGGTAGCATTCATAATTTCTGCATGTCTAAAATGATCTTTTAAATCTTAACAATTAATCTGGTCCCATTGCAAAAGTCCTTTTTTGGGATTTATATTTCTCAGTAGCATGACAATTGCCACTTTTTTAAGTTGCAAAATATGTGGTGGCATTCCAGAGGAAATTAAAACTTTTTTTGTCTTGTAGTAAATTAATTTGAATATCCGACACTGATTTTTCTAGAATGGGAACTGGCAGTTTAAATCCACTATGCACAGTTCTACCACCTTCTAACAAAAGTGTGACAATTCCAGTTGTTGCAAATGGCAGTGCTATTTGACCGTGTGCTCGAATGCAACTCATCAATAAATTATATAGATAAGTTTTTCCTGATCCACCAGGGCCATCTAGATAGAAATAACGCTTTATGAGCATGTCATCATCTATTGCATTTGTAATGGTGTTAAATGCTTCCAATTGTAATGCATTTTATGTTCCAATTTGTTCTTATGTTTTTGGTATTCAATCTCAGTGTCATACTCCTCAAAGTTAATTTCATCTATAATCCTGAATCAGGCAGATTAAAATTTGCAAAATTTAATGACAAAGAGATATTTCCTGAAATTCCATTAATGTTTTAATAGCACAATGGTCTCATTGTAACATTTCAAGAAGTCTTCCCACATACGTAATTCAAATGTTTCCCACAAAGCTAATGCATCAGGTACATTAAAAAAGATGCAAATGAAAGCAAAATCTTCTCTCGTTTGCTTTGGCATTTGACATAGATGCGGCTTCTTCTAGACATCTCTCCCATTCCTTATCATTTGCCAGGAAGTTTTGATGTCTTGCAGCTAATTGGAAAGTATCATAAACTATGTCATTCACTGTGGGTAAATGTTCATAACTTTGTGCACCGAGAACATGTAAAAGAAGTAATCTTAAGATAAAACATTCCATGTCTCTTGGACTAATGATATAAATTTGTGGAATCATTTCATGATTATCTTTTTTTTGTTGTCACCATTGGCCATTTACGAATACCTAGTGCTGTGGAATGTCAAAGTATAAAAATTGTCTGGCCTCAGTGTCCTGGCAATTTAATTGAAACCAAGCAGTAAGTGTTGTTGCTCTATGTTCACTTTGTGCTAAAGCATTTATTTTATTCCCTGCAGTGAAGCAAAAAAATTTAATTTGTGACAAATGGACAGCTAATCAATACATAGCATGTGACCGATCATGCATCTCAAATTTGAGAAGAAGTCACATTGCTTCTGGAGCACTTACATAGTGAGCATCTAAATACGATGAAAGTTCATCATGTAAAACTGGAATGTCTTGTTCATTTTGTGCACATTGCACTAGAACAATTGCTGCATCATATCCTTTGTATATAAATATATATTTATACACATATTTGATTGATTTGATAGAAGTGCAAGTTTCCATATTTATGTATGCATTGTACTTCACCAGCAAATGTGGATTGTATGGAACCACATATCTATTATCAACCTTTTGGCCATGGATAATAGCTGTTTGTCCTTCTCTTCTTTATACAAAGGGTCTCAATCACAATTAGCATAAGTCTGCATTTGAAATTGTTTTGGGAACTCTTTTGTACATTTTTTATTTTCTATACATGGTGAATTTGGAATTATATCTCCACGTGGACCATGAATCTTTCTATGTGTTACAATCTCATAAAGTTTTGAATGTTTTTCTGGATCTGGCAATTCAGCAGTAATTACTGAATCCACTCTCTCTGCTGTATTCAATTTATCTTTTTCTTGCAGTATTAAAAGTATACGTGCATGTGGCAGGCCTCTTTGTTGAAATTCAATGGTATAAGCAAAAGCCACACATTTTCCAAATAAGTGTGCTTTAGTTATACCATGAATTAATGAATTTAGTTTTATTTTGAATACTCTAGCCACCAAATCTGGTCGGTCAGAAGTATTTTGGCCAAGTTTGACAATTTCTTTGATCTCTGGCCATTGTGGATTACATGTGAATGTAATGAATAAATCTGGTTTGCAACATTTAGTCATAATAGCCATGGCAACATTGTATCTTTCTCGCATATTGCGAGGAGTTCCTTGGAAAGAGGATGGCAACATCTCTGAATGTCTCTGTTTGCAGCCAACAGCGACATAATCCATCAATCCACAATATTGTTCTACTCGAAGCTTGTATTGTTAAAATTTGACAAAGTTTAGATTATTTGCTTTGACTTGTAGATATCAATCAATAATCCATTGTTGTGTGAGTTTTCCACCACATAATATAGGATCAAAATGATCACGAATAGCAGTTTGTGCCACTTAATATTCCAGCATAGAAATATTGTTTCTAACAGGAGCTTTACTATTGTGATAACTTTGCAATTGTAATTTTGGTTGCCATCCTGGTTTACCATTTGGAAAGAAAATGGGATATGTCATTGGATCTAAATTACTACTTAATATATTGATGTTTATAAAAGGTTGGTCTTCATTGCGTGGATATATTCTAATATCCAGATCAAATGGTGGTTCACCATCATCATTTTTAAAGACCATGGCAACCTCATTTGCTGTTGGTAAATGATACCGTCTTTGATCAGTATGGCGATCTCTTTTGAGAACCATGTTTACTCTTGGCATTGGCAATTTATTTATTTGTCTATGTGCCTGTTGTTCTTTTTCAACATCTGCTAATTTTTTGTATGCTTGACTATATGGGTTGTTGACCATAATGTTATCCAGCTGTTCAAAGACTATGGGTAAGCATTGTTTATTTTCAGGAAGCATCATTCGTTGTTCAACAGCTTCCATTGTATCAAAGACATATAACTGTGCAAACTTCCTTTGCTCTCCTGCTTCTGGGTGTAAATGTGAAGTCCAGTGGTAAATGTGTCCTTGTACTTTAAAACAGTAAGGACCATGTCCTGGGACATTTTCTGCTAATTTTGCACGCATTGAAGCAAATTAAATTGCACTGTTATAAGACCTAATGTTTTTTTTTTTTTTAAATTGGTATAATTTGGAAATTTTGGATCACTCATTATACTTTCTAAATATTCTGGAAATGTGTGTCTTTCTGGAAGTCTTACCTTTCCTTTCTGACAGCAACTAATAAACTCTCCATCAGTTGGTCTTTCCTTCAGAAAATGATAGGCCCAAAAACTGACAAACCACTTTTTTAATCCACAATAATGAGTGTCTACTGTTAGTGATGTGAATAAAGCACTATCGAGAGCTATATGGTTTCATGAGGCAATTTTGGGTCATTATGCAATGTTTTATAGCCTTTTTTTTGTTTACTTTTTCTTTTCTTTGAAGCTCCAGCACATTTTATTTAGAAGTCTCTGTCCGTCTTCTTCTCTTAAACGTTGCAAAGTCTCAGGGGACTGTGCATCTCTCCATCTTTGCTTCCATTACCTTGCCGTTCTTCATTTACATTAATTCTTGTCTTCCGCCATTGTAATCTATAATTGTAAATGCAAGTGTAAGAGCTTTATTTTTATTTTTGTATTGTACATTTTGTTTTTACCTGTCATCAATGCAAATCCTAAATAGCAGTAATGAATTAGTTAAATTACTTGAAATGCATTTGTAATGTTTTCATTAAATGAATGAATGAATTAATCAATGGGTTATTTTTAATTTGCATACATGAAAAGCAAAAAAGCTAAGCATATTTATACTACTAAATAATTTCAGGCTAAAATATGTTATTTTTTTATAATTAATTATGAAGTAATATATAAATGAATAGTCATTAATAAAATAATTTAAAACTGTCATCAATGCAAAGCATAAACAGGTAATCATGTCTTCCTAAAGAAGGGCAAACAGAAAGATCTATGAGCAAACTATAGATTGTCCTGAAAAGGATTTGTAATGTTTTGATTAAATTAATTAATCAATAACTCAAGTTATGAGGTGTAATTGAATTGATTCATTAAAACATAAATGGCTAAGCATATAGATGTATTCATAATGTTTTTTTTTTAATTATTAATTATTAATTGATTATTAAAAAAATGTGTTAATTAATTAATCAATAACTGTCATCAATGAAACATAAAAAGACTTAATCCTGTTTACCTAAAGAATGTCATCATTAAATCATATACCTGCCAAGTTGATCTTATAGCAGATCAAATCCTGCAGAGCTCACTCTCTGTCTTCAGGCAGGTGCAGAGATAAGGAATCTGTAAAAATGACATAAAAAGCATTTGTATTGTTTTGATTCACTTAATTCATTAATCATTGAAAGTATCCTGTTTAATTGGCATACATGCAAAACGTAAAGGCTTAATCATCAATATATTCATAAGTAAATGCATTAAAAAATATTAGAGTGTCATAATATAATAAACTAATTTAAAATATGTAAGTGCTTATAGGGTCCTATCCCTGTTAGGCAATGATCAGGAACAGAGATATATAAGTGCATTAGAAAATGTACCTAATTTTTGGGCAAGTTTAAAAAAAAATCTGTAATTATTAATAATTAATAGTTAATCAATGAACGTTAATGATCAGTACTCCAGATATCTAAATGCAATATAAAATCTATACATTGTAAAATAGATAATATTTATTTTCATAATGATTACTAATTAATTATTAATGAATACATTAATAGACATTAATTAATTAATCAATAACGGTGATCAATGCAAAACAAATAGCCTTAATCCTTTTCTCCTAAAAAAGCGCATCATTAAATGATATACCTGTAAAGGTGATCTTATTGCAGATGAAATGCTGCAAACGTCACTCTGTGTATTCAGTCAGCTGCAGAGATAATCAAACTGTAGAATTAAATAAGAAGCATTTTTAATGTTTGAATGCAATGAATTAATTAATCATTAAGAGTATGATGTTTAATTGGCATACATACAAAACGTACAGGTGTAAGCATGGATATATTCATAAATAAATGCACTATAAAATATTAAATTTAGCAGATGTCATAATATAATAAACTGATTTCAATATTTAACTGCTTTGAGGATCCTATCACTTTCATGCAAAGAGCAGCATCACAGATATACTGTATAAGTGCACTTTATAATGTATACATTTTTTGTGGCTGTTTAATTTTTTTTTATTATTACTAATTAATAAGTAATAAATAAATGAACATTAATAATTAATTAATCAATGAATAAATGTATTAGAAAGAGCTGAACATTAATATATTCATGAAGTAAAGGCAGTCTAAACATATAATTTGTTTTTTGGATAATGATTACTAATTAATAATTAATAAATGAATGTCCATTAAAAAATAATTAATCAATTAATAAATATATTTGAAAGCGTAAACCATTAATGTATTCATAAAGTAAAGGCAGTGTAGAATAAAAGATTGTGCATATTTTTTTTAATAATAATTAGTTAATTAATAAATTAATATACTTTACTTATTTATAATTAATAGCCAGCAATCAATATCCTGAAGAGCTAACAATCTCTTTGGATTTTCCAGCATCAGAAAATGTCCAGTCAGACTGTCATGACCTGAGGAGAAAGTGTCAGCAATATGGCAATTGTGCCCTATATATAGGCTGCGTGAGACAGAACCATTGGTTTAGGTAGGAATGCCGCTATTTCAGAATCGCAATGTGCAGATTTGCAACTTAGTGTTGTAAAATGGCGGCGATATTCTATGTGTTACGTGCCTCGCGAGCATTTTCCATCCTTTCTAATAGTGTATTTTGTACCTCGTGCGTTCCTGGAAAAGGTATGCCTCTGGCAGTGTTTTGCATGGTTCAGGGTTTTGTAGCCTTGTTTTCATGCTTTTCGTTCGCCCTTTTTTTTCTCGCTTAGCCGATTTTGAGTGCCAAAACTCTGCAAATTCAGCTTAAATTTGTGTGCAACCTCACTCCCAGACATCCTGGCTGTCCCCTGTGCTGTGTGTGAATTTTTTTGATTTGCGTGGTTCGGCCGTTAACTTCATATTTTTCCGACCTTGTATTTTTTTTTCTAAGTTCCGCTTTTTGCAAAAAAAAATTCTAAGTCCCGCGATTTTCAACTGCTTGCAGCCTAAGGCAATCCCATGTTTTATAACTGCTTAGAGGCTAAGCTTGCGTTTTTCTATTCTTCATTGGCTCGCCTCACTAAGCGAGGCTCGCAGGAGCACCTTCTGGGCTCATTTATGCATAACTCCCACGTGTTTCAATGCCTCAACTGCACGCCTCGATTTGCGAGTCTCGAAGGTGATGATCGTCTTTGGCTCGGAAGACTTTGACAATTATTATATGTCATTCCATATGCTTATCCTCATGAATATTGTTTTTCAATACCTATAGTAGTTTGAGGTGGAAGAATGAAAAATAAGACCAACTTCCAAGAGTAATCTTCTGCTCCTTGTCCTGCCTGCTTAAATATTATACACTAGCTTTGAGACTTTACCCATGATCCTGGTAATTAAGAACTGAATTAAAGAATGACATGATATATACAGCTCTTAATTCTATAATGTTGCTGAGATATGGTGTCCGGGGTATGGACATCTCCCTTGAACTCTTTCTTCAGTTCTGCAGTGCCATTTGAGTTCACTGAAATCATTTTCCAGTTTATTTGTCCCAAGGGAAAGCCCACTTCAAGGTTACATGTTTGATATTTTTTCAATGCTTGAACTGGAAAAGAAAGGTTCTCTGAGAACTCCTCAAATGCAATTTGTCCAACAAACCAAAGGGATGAGAAAAGACCTAGAAATATCAAGTATAGTTTGGACCCTTGGAATTATCTAGTTCGGGTGCAGAGAGGTAGATTTGAGTATCATCTGCATAGAGATGATACTGAAATCCAAACGATTTTACGAGGGTGCCAAGGGAGGAGGTGTAGATGGAGAAGAGGAGGGGGCCTAGGACAGAACCTTGGGGAACGCCAACAGACAGAGGGAGAGGTGAAGAAGAGGTGCCAGAGAAGGAGACACTAAATGTATGATCTTTTAGATAGGATGTGAACCATGAAAGAGCTGTGCCCTGGATGCCAAATGAGCGGAGAGTTTGGATTAGAAGAGGGTGGTCAACTGTGTCGATGGCAGAAGAGAGATCCAGGAGATTTAGAATGTAGAAGTGACCCTTTGATTAATGTTTGATACTTCATCTAGGAGCTTTTTACAGACAGATGCTTGTTCAGGAAATTCAAATCCATTATTCACCTTCAATCTCTTGAAGATTTTTGAAAGAAGAACAGATTGGGATAAGCTCTTTGAAAAACTGTTAATGGTGAACTGGTCGGATAATAGCTAGATAAAAGGCTTCCAATATGAAACTGTGTAGAGCCTTCAATTTTTCTGAGGTTGGAACAATTGCAGGACAAAATAATGCACCAGAAGCCAAATAGGCTTATTTAAGGTCATTCTAACAGAGCAACCTTCACCAGAATCAGATAAGAGATATCCATCTGTGTCTAAAGTCTCAGCCTGAGGCCTAGGTTTTTCTCTGACTTATGAAGTCTGAGCAATTCTATCTGTCACAGTTTTCTGAATCCAGTGCAGATATCTGTAGATTTAGAGGCAGAATGCTGAATTACTAAAACAATTCCTTCATAACCTTTTCCTTTTTTTATGTTGGAGATGTAAGAGTTTTCAGTAGGGTGTGTTCAAAGGACTAAGCAGGAGTGGTAAACCCCAAATTATTTGTATGTACCATGGACTCCTCCTCGGAACTCAACATTTTTAGAACTCGACACGTCTCACTGCCCAAAAAATTGCCTTGGAACTCGGCACTTCCTTGAAACACAACACACTTACGCCATCCCAGATCCTGTCTTTCAGGAAGTGTAATACTGTGGCGTAGTGTAGTTAGTTACTGCAAAAGCCTTAGAGCAGTCTCTGCCTGCAAGAGCCAAGAGCATTCTGTGCCTTCAAGAATCAAAGTGTAGCCTGTGCCTATAAGTACCAGTGTAGCCTGTGCTTTTAAGAACAAAAGTGCAGCCAATGCCTAAAACAATCAAAGTGTAGCTTGTATTTATAAGAAGTGCAGTTTCTAAGCAAAATTATTCCAATTTACATTGATTCGTACAGGAAATGCTACCTTGGAACTCAACCTTTTAGGAACTCAAACTGCCATCCGGAACAGATTAAGATTGAGAGGCAGGGTAACACTGTATATGAATATCTATCTATCTAATTATCTTTCTCTAGGTAGATCGATTAGATAGATAGATAGATAGATAGATAGATAGATAGATAGATAGATAGGCAGAACTTATCAACATGTCCATGATAATCCATGTTAACTTGCGGTCCAGCTTCTCAGCTAACATTAACTGCTTACCATGGGGACACCTATGGGCATGGTAAACTCAATGTTAACCATCCCTATGCATCTTACTTTAACCTGATATACCACCCTTTAACCATGGGAGTCTTTATCTACCCCCATTTTATCTAAAGTTAACGCCTTACCATGATGATCCTTATGGACGCCCTTTGCCCCCCATGGCACCCTAACTATTACCATAGTGTCCTAATGGACTTCATGGGACCTATCCTCCCATGGGATAGGTTGCATGGGGATCCATAATATGTGGTGCCTTGGGAGTCCAGAAGTATCCATGTTTTTACATAGCGGCCCAGAAGGGACCGCAATGGGGATAATGTGTCCCCACCAGAAAGTAAAGGGTATGGGGGGAGGGTGCCCATTGGCCTCCCTGGGTGTTGTTGGGTTTCATGGGGGATACCCAGGCTCATAGGGGTAGCAGGTTTATATAGTGTATTCATGTTAGGTGCCTGATTAATTAATATGTTGTGCATGGGCATGGTATAATATATTTTTTATGATTATACATCATTTATTGACCTATTGTCAATTACTGAAGGTTTTCCAACAAATATGGTGTCTACAGTGAAGGACAGCACTGCTCATGCCATAACCCCTATAACACTCATGTGCTACTCTGATCACGATGTGTAAAGTGTGGATAAGGATGTATAAACACAAAGCTGCATTGGGCATTATCGAGCACCATAGCAAACCTAATTATAATACCAGCTATTTAGTAAAATTCATGGAGACCTGACTAGCTCAAATGAGCAATGAGCCACAGTAGATGGCTCATTATACATCCTGTTAGTAAAATAGATAGATACATAGATAGATATTTCTAGTTGTAAATATTATTCATTTATATGGGTCCACAGTGGCAATGTGATATGCTCTAATTCAGAGTTTGCTTATCTTGTAACACAAAACATGTAGATTTTGATAGATATATATGTTTTTTTTTATCATGGATTTGAATGTTTTACTACAGTTTTTTACTGGGATTTTAGGGGGTCAGCATACAAATGGTAATACAATTATAAAGCAAGCACTATCTTTTATTGATCAACATTTTGTATTTTCTAGCTGTTGTAGATTTCCTTTTCTATGTAACGGTGGCTATTAAATATGTAAGGGGGGGCACCTGATGAATCTGAATCTGAAGTTGAGGGTTGACTAATATGTAAATCTGACTATGTATATCATATTCACTTCTGTTTTTTTAAATGCACTTCTCTTCCCGGTTTATCACCCCTACCCTTCACATTTGTTTAATTGCATTTTATTTATTTCCAACCTTTTAACTTCGTACCAATTCCTCCAACATAAAGTAACTTTCATACCAGTGAAAATCTCAGAAATCTACCTTATTCCCCAACAAAATGTTGCATGACCAAAATACTTTTGTTTTATTTTCCTCCCGCCTACCGTACTGGCCATTCATTGCAGGTTTCGTTAACCTGCAAGTTTTGTGCTTGGGAATGGCATGTGTCTCTTTCCCCCAGCTCCCCCCTGTCCCTTCCCTGAATGTTTGTGGTTTTTTTAGTTACTCACTTGGCTTGCAGTTGTGACACTCACTGCGCCATTGGCTGCAATGAGCACCTTCGGTGCACATTGCAGCCTTAGTCCTGCACCGCTGGCTGCAATGACAACCTTCGGCTGCTTCACCTCTGATTCGCCTAGCTACGCGAGGCTCGTATGCATGACGGTGCCGTTGGCTTGCCTCGCTTCGCATGTCTCACGGTTGCGACCTCGCTTCATGAGGTCGCAACTGCGTTACTAACATTGCAAACGTTACGAATACTGACAACTATATATGTGATAATAAATAACCAATATATTTATTAATTAATTTGAGAGTTTTAGCCATTATAGCCTTTACTTTATAACAGTATAATATATTAGATTTCTGTTTGTTTTGCCTATTACAGCTTATAACAATAAGCCAACTTCAAACTATAATATTAAATATTGAAGTCATGTGAGGTTCATTAAAGCAATTGTAAATCAAATGAAGACAATTGTTCCCAAGCAAAGTATGTACAGTATTACTTGCCAAATGCAGAACTAGTGATGTATTTCTGTTCACACTGTCTCCTTTTTTTTCAAACTGAATTTACCTTTGCTAAGCAATACGTTAGACACCTGATACATTATTTAAAGAATAATGTTGGCAGTAATGAAAATGAAATTAAAATAGATTAAGTATACTTGAAAATTCAACAAAGTTATACTGCAACAGTGATAAAGACTTTTCAAAATTATAGCTGACCTTGCTATATAGCTTGACAAATACTCTTTTTTCTCTTTCTGTAAGTTCCATCCAAAAAGTTTAACCTTCTTCAAAGACAAAATGAACAGAGCATGCATTTAAAACAATTTTGCAAAAGTTTTGTGATGTTCTCTAAAATGTACAGTAATATGTTTTATGTATGAAAAATACATTTTTAACAAATTTGCACATCAATATTTTGTAGTAACTACATCATAACAGGGCAGACTTAATTTCCATGAAGACTGCCCTGTTAGATTGTGGTTTATCCAAAATATGTTTTTATAGCTGGACTTCTATAGATGATAATTACTTATCCTTAAGATGTGATATATTAACAAGACATTTTTTTTTGGTTTCATTAAAGAATTCACCATCCCCATAGCTTCCTTTGACTGTAAATGACAGATTTTGATGTAATTCTCTAACAGTGTCTGACATCTAAGTTCTAAAGCTTTTTTTATTTTCAAACTGAAAAGTACTTTCAGTTTGCTCTTAATTCTGATGAAAAATTCCAGTTCTTGCCAATGAAAAATATCTCCAGAACATGTTGCTACCACCACCATGCTTCATAGTGGGGATGGTGTTCCCAAGCTGAAAAGCAATGTTGACTTTGCAATGCACAAAGTGTTTTAGTGATAAGGCCAAAAAGTCAATGTATGGTCTCATCAGACCTTTTCCTTATGTTTCCTATGTATAACACATGACTTTTGAAAAATCCCAAATGAGATATGGATATGTTTATAATGGTTTTCCTTTTCTCTCTTTTTTCCTTTGCTTTCTTCCATAATACCCAACTTTCCTCTCCCACAGCCCCCTAAACCACCATGGATTTCTCTGCTACCCCCCCCCAAATAAAAACAATATATATATATATATATATATATATATATATATATATATATATATATATATATAGATGCATATGTGTGTGTGTGTGTATTTGAGTACCTTAATTAGAATTATAAGCTTTAAAGAGTTGCACCTCTTTTTATCAAGTCAGAAGCAATACTGATTAAGGTTTAGCATGAGCACTGAAATATACAGAGCAAAGATACTGATTAATAAGAAACCCATGTGGAAAAGAAGAAAGGCAACATAAAGTAGTGATTAATCAAGTGTGCAAGTCTATAAGGGGAAAGACAGTCAATTTGGCATAAATACCCCCACATATTCAGGAGTTAACAAACAACAATAAAACATGAGAAATAATGGGACAGGTTCACAAGAAACTTTTATAATGTGCTAGAAAACCCAAAGCATATTAAGTCCTATATTTTTGATGTTAGAGAATGTGATCATCTTCATTTAAAATATTTTTCTAGCCTGAAAATTTTTGAAACTTATCAGAGGAAACTTCAAAAACATTCAAGAGAGAAAACCTTTAAAATGAAGATGATGGGGAGTTTGGGGCACAAAACCAGCTGCAACATTCTTCAAATGATAAAAAAGAAACTTTTCTAGAGAAAATCCTTTGTTATATATTTCTTTTTCCACCAAGATTCATGTAATTTCATAAAATAAAACACTTTATTATCTGTGATTTTAAGAGTTTATTTTACATCAAACATTTTACACCAAATATTTTCACATATAAATTGAGTTACTTTTGTGTCTTGTTATTTGAGTTTTTACTGCATACATGGCTTTAAATATAGAGAAAACTAAATTATATTGCTGCTTACCAGGACACACAGAACAACCCATGACATTAATATATGATTTAATAAAGCTCACAAGGCCCCAGAAATATCAAAGCAATTACAGCTTCCACAGACCCAAACTGCACTGACTAGCCAGGCTATCACTACACTATACAATGCATCAGGAATACTATTCAAAATAGTAATGTTTCTCTTAACCAAAATAAACAGATAATCATGAAGATTAGAGTGCCTATTCATGTCTATTCATGTTGGACTTAGGGCTCTATTCTATTGCCCAATTTGTAAATGTATGCACACTTAAAATCACTCTAAATATTGACACATATTATATTAGCTACTCACAATCCAATTATGAATAACCCACCACAATCACTAAGGGCCCACCAAAGATGTACATTTGGACTTAGAACTCCATTGGTTGTAGCACAGCTTGAATATTATGAGCTCTAAATAATTAAAGTTTCAATATTCTATTAGACCAGTAGCTCTAGCTCGCAAATAAAGTCTGACCCGCAACTGAAAAAACTATCAAGTTTCTGTCAAAAACATTACTAAATAGGACTCGCAAGGGCTTTTTCAAACACTTATTATAGCTGCAACATCAATTAAACACACAATATTCTACTTAAAAAGCATGGGGAGGCATGGTAACACATTCAAATTAATTGCACAATAGTCTAAAGCCCACAAATATGCAATTAAAAATATTTATATAATATCAATGCAGGGACTCAAGGGGTTAATATTTATTATGTAACCCACAGATGATCTAATGCATTTTATAGAGTGCTAGACTGCTCGATTACTTATAGTTTGTAGCCTCCAATTGCAGATTACGTCTAACTTCCATGTTTTACTGATATTGTGATGATAGTCTCATTTACTTCTGGCTTTGTCTAAGAAAATAAATCGTAAATATTGCCAGATCATACTATCACCGCCCCCACCCCCCCCCCAGAAATCCTACTTTAAAAGCCAGGGTTAACAAGTTTGATCTTAAAGCTTGAGTCAGTAGAATACATCTAAACATTTTTATATATATATAAACATTTATATATATATATATATATATATAAACATATATATATATATATATATATATATATATATATATATATATATATATTATAAGCTTTTAATATAATGGGGGTCTTAGTCATATTTATGCCAGTCAAATGATTTCCCTTTCCTTATTTTTACACAAATTCATCTACACATCCTCTATGTATTTTTTCTCAGTCTTCTATCAACCCCACCTTTCAAAATGGGATCTCTCCATATTTTAAAACACTTATTTCTATATTATAAATGCATGCACTAAAGAATTCAGTACATAACTACATCTCACAAGTTCACATAAATTTTAGAAATCTTTAGCCAATTCACCTTTGCTTTGTTATGTCATGGATTTAAGCTTATGACATGTATGCAATTTAGCATCTGCATCTCCCTTCACTCATAACTGACAACATCTGACAATTATATGAAATGCAATCCAGCTACATAAATTATTTCACAATAAAACACAATGTCTTAGGCTTATTTATCTCTACTACTCCTATTTTATACCCTATGCAACTTTCTATTTAGTAACTCTACTGCTGCTAAACTTTATCTTTGCTTTCACAGCCTCTCTTGCACATTCTTATACTCTCTTCCCACAAATAATGCTGAATGTAGCTGTAACACCAATTATAGCTCATCCTCTTACTTTTGTACAAACCCTTTTCCTGTTGCCTCTATATGCATCTTTCTGCACAAAGTCTGCAATTCATAATGTATGGACCTTTTACTCTGTAAACATCATAACACTCTCCCATATACTTATTGGGTAGATATTGAGCAGGCAAAATGGCAACCCATTAGCAAACATCCTCCTGGTTTGCAATAACTCTCGCTAGGCAAAATTAGCTTTGTAAGTGTTTATACAAGAGGAATGTAATTGTACCCTAAGCCATGAAGTATTTTCCTGTAATGCTAAGCTCACTTTACTGCTATTGTTTCACCTTTCACAGTGTAAAATAATTGTTCCATATCACAAATAAATAATGAATTCTAGTCATAAACATAATGCAAAAAATACTCCTTTCAAACATAGAACCATCTGAACATCTCAGTCAGAATGCTTCTCCCTTCCTTTGTGTATCCCTTGTTTGCATAGTTCCAAAGGGCACCCCGTCCTTTGTGTGCAGAATAATCGTGCGCAGTCAACAGCAAGCTGACAACAGAGCACCGACAATCGCAAGCTACTAATAAATGGCAAGCTACTAATAATTTGGATATTACAAGAATCTGTAATTACAGGGACAAGGTTTCTGGATTTCACTAGGAATATAATATACCTATTGTGACAAAGCTGCACTGAGATATGAGAGAGACCTAGAAGGCAGGTATGTGAGCCTGAAGCTAAATAAAATCATTTTCCCAATCTAGAAAGCCACCAACAACACAAGGAGGCTGTGGAGAGGCAGATGGAGACCTAGGAAACTTACCTCCATCAGCCCGAGTTTTGGGTAAACCTGTCCAGTAAAGTCCCACCCCATTGCTGTTATGCATAGGACAAGATGAATAGAAATAATAATATGTGAAATTACAGCTAGTGTGTATTAATTACTTATTAATAATACAAGTGATTTGGTTAGCAACCCTTCAGTGGAATGATGATCCAGAACAGTGGTATAATGTAAATATGTCCTAATATTGACATCCAAAAATTGGTGTGACTATTGTTCATGCATTATTTGGAATTGTGTTATAATAACATGTAAAATAGCGCTTGAACCCTTTTTTGGTCATATTAAATCATGAGACCACATGTAACACTAAATGCATTTAAGGTGTTGTGTGCATCAGTATGTGAACTCATGTTAAATAATGATGATATTAACATCAGTGTTTAACATGGAATGTGGCCATGAAAAAATAATTATTAATTTATATGAGATTATTGACATGGAAAATGTAGGATTACACTAATCATATGCATGAAGACAAAAGTATTTCCTTCAACCATTAACCTCCCTGGCGGTCTGATTATGTCAATATTTTTGACATAATCTGGTCCTCCATTCTGATTACCCTCCCCCCCAGGTCCCCCATTCTGATCCTTTCCCAGGTCCCCCATTCTGATCCCCCCCTCAGGTCCCCCATTCTGATTTCCCCCTAGGTCAACCATTCTGACCTCCTCCCCCCAGGTCCCCCATTCTGATCTTCCATCTCTTCTCTCAGGACCCCCAAGGACCCCCACCCCTCTACCCCCCACCACCGCAATCCCCCATGTATCCCACCCCAATCCCCTATGTCTCTACCCCAGGCCCCCCGCCCCAATGTCCCATGTCCCCCCCCCCCCAGCATCCCAACTCCCCTCCCGGATCACACCAGATGACGCTGCACCCTCGGCGTGAGCATGGCTCGGGGTTACCACCCCCAGCACTGCCATTCAACCCTGAGCCACGCTCGGTATTACCGCTAGGGCATTTAATGCTATTACAATAGATTGTTCTGTTATCCACATGTTATTAATCCCTACATGCAGATGATTACTTAAAAATTCAATAATACATATCCACCAGGATGGGTATACAGAAAGATAATCTATATACAAAAATCTGATCCTTAAATTAATGTAATGTTCATGTCCCAAATCAGTAACAATATACAATTTGAGAATGGTATAGTAATAAAAGATTATTATTAAATACAGAGCACATTCATAAATATATCCGACTGTGCTAATATCAAATGTGAGGTGTTTGCGAATCCAAAGAGTCTTTATGGAAAACGTGAACAAATCTAAAGGGTTAAACGTAATACTGTATAATAATAATGATGCATAGCATCTACTGTAGTCACATGTGGTCATTACACCACAGTAACAATAATCAGATAAATAACAATCCCATCATTCATCACTTCATATAGCATTTACATTGTATCTTCATCTGCTCAATTAAACACGTGCATTAACTCATGGATTATGTAATCCAATTCAATTACACACATAATTGTGATCAGAATAAAAAAAACATTTTTTTTTTAAATTATCGTTATAATTTAAAAAATGACAGAAGAGGAGGAAATCTATCAATATATCTATGCACAGAGCAGAGCTTGTATTTTTTACTGTAACTCTAACAATAAATTAACTTTCCTGATCTTCATCTACAAGCAGTGCAAACCATGCTGTATCTGTCATGAGAAATCACTTGCCATGACCTTTAGCAATGCTTAGCTGTGACCACATTCAGTATAATCACCATCTCTATATGATATTGTTTAGCCACATTGATAGTAAATTCAACTGGTATATGGGTTATCAGCTTATAGCTGATTGTTATGATATCTTGACGTCTAAACACATACGCATTAATACTGATCGAAAACAAAGGTCATCAGCCTTAATGTCTGGAAAATAAATTAGACAATTAATCTGGTATTATATTTTTAGAAGGATGGCATGCTTCACTAATGCATGTATAACTGTTTGGTTTGTTTAATATTAAAATAAATAAACATAACAACAATCATGTGAATTTAAATATGATCTTTGTGTATATTTCTGCCGTGTGTGATTATTCTGCAAGGGGGATGTCATTATCATTCTGATAGCCACTATGTATATAGTTTACTTGCATTATTTACAGCCCTGCATGCAGATAAACAAACGTCTTTCATGGATGTGACATTTGCCTAAAAAAAAAAGGTTATTCACTAATGAAAAATTAAATAACAAAAATGACTATATCATCTCTTCTCAACGGCATTCCATAATGATCATTAATTGGCGAAATGTTAGCCATACAAATACATGTCCACAGAGAAGAGAACTATGTGATAGTTGGTAGCTACATGGTTACAAAACATCACCATCACATAGGCGATGATCATCAACTCTTTTCCCAGGCATGAATATATAAACATATTGACCAACAGATTTTTACTGAGCAGTGTTTTGGAGAGGGTAATAATAGATGCCTTAGCACATGCTCCCATCCCCAGTGCCATTCTCCATCGCCAATGATGTGTAGCACCAGGTGTAGGAGGCATGGAGGGAGACGATGATAGGTCGGGTTGCAGATCTGCTGGGGAGGGCTCCGGGATGGAGAAGGCAGTGATGGAGGTCAGTGTGCACTTTGCAATCTCAGTGATCAGTTGGGTGGGCATGCTCTGGTTCTGCATCACCTGGAGTAGCCTGTTCATGTAGCATTCCATTTGGAGATTGTGCCTCCTTACCTTCCTATAGAGCATCCTGTTGCTGTAACCCAATGTGGTCAGCTGGGAGGCTAATGAGGTCTGTTGGGAGGAAAAGCAGGTCAAGAGGTTCACCATGGGTCCTTCTACCTCAGCATATAGACCAGCATCTCTTCTGTAGCTTCCAATGGTGGGTGAGGTATGTCTTCCCCTAGTCTGGCCATATCTGTGGGAGAAATCAGTGGTGGTGGCCAAATGAAGAGATGCTGAGGAGCTCTTGTGGTGTGTGGCAGTGGTGGATATGATAGTTCCTGGGTCCAGGAGCTGATGGTGGTGAGGGGAGGTGGTGGCATTGAACAATGATTGCTCCAGTAAGAGTGCCCAGGTGGCAAGTCAATGTGGGGTAGGAGGATACCATTGGCCTCAAATGCCATGGGTATAGCAAACAGGCCAGCAGGTTCCCCCTCCAGGTACATTACACTTACATCCTCCTCAAATCCCAGGCCCTTAGATCCTCTCAGTGGCTCCTCTTCCTTCTCTTACCACGGATTCTTGTGGGCGATGGCAAAATTGGGTTCTTCCTACAATGGCTCAACCTGAGCAAAAGCCACTGCTTGTGGCTCAGTGAAAGACCTGGACCTCCTGGATACTAAATATAGATAAAAAATAGTGTATGCATTAATAATACATTATATTCATTTAATCACTGTGTGTTCCTGTTATCTGACATCATGATTTATAAAACACTGTTGCTTCAATTATTTGTCATTGTGTGGCGTTATTAAATTACACAGATGATCACTGCTTTATATTATGAGCTTGGTTAGTTATGTCTCATATCAGTATAATTAATCCTGCTGTGGTCTGACCTCTGCAGCTCATGAAGACACATACTCTGCTGAACTAGCTTTGCAGCGTATCATAGTAAACAATCGGTGACCAACTCTCAGGAATAGTGATTCCGATAGGCTAGCATATTATACTGCAAATCCTGCCCCAATAGAGTCTGTAGTCACATACGTTAAAGTGGGCACACCCATGCATGGACTCACTATTGGATGTTTACTCACTATTAATACATTTTATAATTGATACTTATTGTTAAGTGTTATCTCTAAGTATACAGATTTGATTCGTCCCACCAATGAGAGTGATATGTAAGCTTCCTAGATGGTGGTTTATATGCTACTCAGATTGCAATGTGCTGAGATCCTGCAAGTGTACCAGGGGCCCTATTAAATTCCAAATTTGCAGGAGTTATAGAGCTATTAAATTAGAAAATGCCGCAACTACATGGACAGAATCCAAATCCATAAACCATGTTTCGGCACATAACATTTCCAGGTGTGAACATGATAAATTGTTCAAACACGTATTTACAGGTATAGACAGAGCCAATAGTAAAATAGACCATCATCATTAAATCACTAAAACATGGAGATTAAATAAAAAACATCTATGGTTTTGAAAAAAATCAATAAATATAATATTCTATTATATGTATTAACATATTGATTGCCAGGATCAATATAACACAAACATGAAACATAAAAATATAGTCAGAGTCCTCCCTACCACTACCTTTCTCCTTGGAAACAGGTCCCTCTCCCTCTGTCCCTCACTATGTGTGCCTACCTCTTAGTGCTCATACCTCCATCCCTCAGACTCACCTACCACCCTTTTTCTCCCAGAATGCCCACTACTGCCCTCATAGGCCTCCCTTCTCCTCTCCGTCTCTTCACTGCTGCCCTTGTTCCTCTCCCTCTCTCCTCACTGCTCCCTCTCTCCATTCCTCTCCATGTCTCCCCTTTATCCACTTCTCTCCCAATGGTACCCTTTTGCTCCTCTGCTTCTCCTCTCCTCCTCTCCACCTCCCTCCTTCAGAAATCATAAGAAATGAGAATAAATCAAAATAATATGTGTATGTATATGATACAAAATAAAAACGGATATATTATGTGTTGATTTAATGTAAGGGTATAGGATGGGGTGTATGGGGTTTATCGGTGATGTGTGGGTATTAATTCCTGTGTATGTAAGTTATGTGTAATCAGTGATTATGTGTTCAGTAAATCTAAATGTAAAGTATTTAGGACATGGAATTACATTTAATTAAGTTAAAGCCTACAGCTCATTCTCTCTCTCTTTCTCTCTCTGTCTCCCTCTCACTCTCTCACTCTCTCTCTCTCTCTCTCTCTGTCTCTCTCTCCCTCTCCCTGTGTGTTCACCTGTGTGTTCACTGCTAAAACACAATTAGAGTTTGGGTGGGTGACTTGAACTTTTATGACCTTTCCTGTCAATTAGCTTGATGTTTTTTATTTTCCTATGGCGCTCTCACTGCAGGACAATCAGTAAAATTTAGGTGGTTAATGTAACTTTACGAGCATCGCGTAATCCTGCCAACTCAAATTACTGACAAACCTTGGTTTTATGAGTTTCGAGGGAGATATGTAATATTATGAGTAAATGCAATGAATATATGGGTAACTTTACTGAAAAAAAGCTCCTGCAGTTGAACATACACATGTTTGCAAGTTATGAGTCTGGAATTGAATGAGGCCCTAATTTACTACCCTTTGAAAGGACTGCTGTTTGAGAAGCCTGGCCATAAAACTCGGTAGGCTGATATACTGGCACCATTCCTTAGTGGAGCATTTCAGCATTCATACTACAGCCTTGCAGTAGAACAGGCTTCTGATTAGACTTTACTAGAAGCTGTAATTCTTGCCAGAACATTTGTGAACCCAGCAGTTTGTGAACAAAGGTTTCATCAGTGGAGATACCCCAGAAACTGGACAGCACTGACACAAATGTTTAACCTACCTCCATATAACACTTAAGTGACTGTCAGAAATGTGTACATTTTTAATTAGTTTACTATTTTATTAATCATAATATTGATTAGGATTATAAGAATATAGTTCACAATGTATTAAATGAGGCTATAAATACCTTAATACATTATATACATAAATATCTTAACATTAGGAGCAACCCCTAAGTGTGTTCTGGTGCATTGTCTGTGTATGTATATATAGTTACCACTCCTTTTAACTGCTCAAATGGATCAGATAGCTTTCTGGTAAAATCTCAGCTTTTTATGTGCTTAGCCCCAGAACCAACCCCTTATACTTCCTCCCTTTTTATGTCCATTGGTCACGGGTCCTTAAGCAAAGGAAATCCTCCTCATGGCTAAACCAGATATAGCTGGTTTTGACATCTTCTCTCCATGCTCAGGGTTTAAGTAATTTGAAACACTTCCATAAACCTAGCCACTTCTTTGTGTGAACATAACTGACCAGATAATCTCAGTTTCTCCATGTGTCAGTAAGAAAATGAATATGAATAATGTCCTTTATGCTTTATTAGAGCCAGTAACTCTGGAACCGGCAGATCTTTCATCACCCCTTTTGGAAATGAAGGACACCTGTACCATTCCATTCCAAAGGAAGTTTAAGTGTGAGTATATGTGTCATTCAAAACATTTACGGTACCCTGCTATGTGTGTGCATTTCTACTATTTCAATAGTCTTGCTTCCATATGTATACCATAATACAAATGTATAAACAAGCTATCACAGATTTTAGATAGCAATACATGTTTATTTTAACAACAGTACATAATATAGAAATCATTAATATTATTATAAATGTATGTATGAATATTTTTTACAAAGCAAAACCCCATGATAAGTGTTTTTAAAAAGAATTGATCAATTTCTGCCACCAGAATGCACTTGACAAATCAGAAAATGTATACGGTACTCTATTCTTTAAAGTTCTTGTTGCTGATGGTGAAATTTTACATGTACCCATTTCCCAAATTTTTGTCAGTGTTGGAGCAGTACCTGACCATTTTAAGCTGTATTACCCATGTCTATCAAGGTGTGTTGCTTTGTATGATTGGTACTACAAGGTTTTTATTATGTGTTAGTGCCTGTGTCACTGTGAGATTAAGTTTTACTTACTCTCTCTCATTTGATATTTATTAGCACAGTAAATCCCCACAGTAAATCCCGAGATAAACAATGTTTGGACCATATGTGTATCTCATCTCTTGCTTTCAATAAAACAAAACACACCTTTCCCTGTCCTAAGGGAAAAATAATATCTTCACCAAAAAGTCAGAGGCACTTAACAGAGGCCAAAACGTATGTCTGGGGTTTGCTGTTTCTCTTGTTCATGTTAGAATGGCCTTTTATTTCTGGGCTGGATCACTCTTTTGAGTGAGAACAGACCAATACTTCATGACATTTCTCCCTGTGAAGGGCACAAGTGAGCTAAAAGAGGCTGCTCTCTGAGTAGGTAACCAGACCTATAGAACAAACCTACTTAGGAGTTGTTTGTTCTCAGATAAGCACCATTGACTCTTTTTGTGTAGTGATAGGGGCCTCCAGATGTGGACTCTTTGCTCACGTGTTTTACGGACTACAGCTGCACCTCACTGACGAGGCCCACAGATGTAAATATGGGGTTTCCTTATGTTCAGCCCAGAAATTGTATAAATACACTGGTGTAACCAAATAAAGACTATGTTCTTCTTTGGACACATATGCAATTGTGGCTTTCATGTAAAGGGAAGGCTACTGAGCTAAAATCACTTTGCTGCGCTGAATCTCTTCTCCTCTCTTCGGAGAAGGGCTTGAACACAGAATTGGAGTCTGCTGGGTAGAATTGGTCTCCTTGGCCTTTTCAAGCCCACTGAAGAAGCAGATTATACAGGTTAGCTGATCCAGAGACCCCGAGCTCCTGAGCTGATGCTGATGATCCTTATCTGACCGCTGGGCACCGAGAGGCCCATTCCTTCTGAGAAGATAGCCTGATAGGGGGATTCCTGTAGCCAAAGGCAGGAATTTCTGGAGCTGAATAGCGCCCCTTCTTTGAATCTTCACAGAAATCTTAAGGAACCTGTGTTCCCAATAATATCAAACTGAAAATATTTTGGTAGGTTCCCTTGCAACACAGCCATCTGCTCACCCACAACTCTGTGATCGGAAGCAAACCTACTAATTTCACTTTTGCACCCAACATCCAAAAGGGGTGTGGTTATTATCCATAGTTTGTGCCATGATCTTAAAATCTGATGAGAACTGTTTGCATGGCAATATATACAAAATGTCATGACACTTCTCTTAACCTTATCTATATCAATATCTCCTGAATATGTTGTATGACAAGACCTTGACAGCTGAGAGAACAGCCATGGTCTAAAGAACAATTTACTCAAATATAGGTCCTGAGTGGCTACCTTACTCAACTTTGGAGTTGCATTTATCCCATACTAACCATTTAGAAGCGGCCGGGGAAACCACTCCCAAATCTGCTAAATCCAATTCTAACATATGATTGTTCCCAATTTTTTCTATAAGATCGAACCATGTGGGCAAATCCTTTTGCTTCCATCTAGAAACAATTAAACCTTTGGCCGCCATTAGAACCTGAATCTAAAATGCTTTAACATCCGAGGCTAATGTGTCAGGGAAGATGTGAAACAGAATAAGTTCACTTGCAGGTTTTATACTATGATTACACATCTTTGAGAAATTGAATAAAACAATCCTGCCCACATTTGTGAAATGTTAAACAGTTCCATCACATGTGTAGGTGGAAGCCAGTTTGGTTACAGCCTCTCCAACACAATATAAGTTTATCATCTTTACTAATCTGCATCAGGTTTACAGGTATGATATATAATCTATTTAGGATTTTAAAATATATTTCCCTATACAAGGCATTCTTTATATATTTAGTCGTTAATGAAAAAGCTGAATGCCATGTTTCTACTGGCCACAAGACTTCTATATCTCTTTCCCATAATCTACAGTTAAAGGGTTTACCTCCTTAAAGCTGCTTTTAATGATGTTATAGCACTTAGAGATCAAATAAGCTCTATTGTTTGATAAAACAAGGTACTCAAAGTCTGTTAGCGGCCTAATGGTGTCCAGACGCTACTAGAGCATTACAAAATCTCATATATTCCAACCAATAATAATTTGGTATTGAGAAGGTTTTGCATAGATCCTGAAATGTAATCAGTTTTTTATTTAAATATAGATCTCTAAGATGTACCAAACCTTTCTTCAATAGCAACCTTTAGCAATTAAGAATCGTATAACTTAGCTAGAGAAGAGAGGGGAGTGATTAGACTCGGAAAAGGAATCAGAGAAAATGTATTGTTGAGGTTTAGCCAAAATGTTAATTATTAATGCTGGAGAAATCACTTACCGCTCTTTGCTTAAACTCTATTTTATCATAAAAACGTGGTAATGCTATATCACCATTCTCAACACTTGAGTTTTTAATCTGTAGCCATTGATAAGAATCGATTGGATGAGTCCACATTATCATATGGGCTGCTACTATGCTAGAGTGAACATTTCTAATAGAAGGGTACGTCAAACCTCCTTTGTTGGTTACCATATACTGTATATTCTCCTAATTCTGATCTTCTTATTTTTATGAATAAATGTATCAATCAGTGTTTGAAACTTATTGATTATGTACATTGGTACTTGAAAGGGAATGCAACACATTAAATAATTACGTTTTTGAAAGGAGAGACATCTTTACTGCCATGATCCTACCAGACCATGAAAGGTTTTATGGAATCTTTTATTTTCTCATAAATTATATTACAATTTTGCTTTATCAGTTGTTTTAAGTCTAATTGAATAGTTACTCCCAAATGTTTAATATTTTTTTTTCAACAGTCATAAAAAGACAAAATACATAAAATACAATACAAAAAACATTACAGACTTATATATAATAGATTAATTTTACAAAAACCAGCCCTGTATTTCTTGCACAAATTATTCCTCATAAATTTTTTCATACTCTTTTCTATTTCTTTATCCTTTCCCCTTCAACAACACCAAGGAAAAAAAAAAAGTTTAATATTTGATTTCCATTTATATAAAAAAGTATGTTTCAAAATCTCCTCATCACTCCTTGTTACGTTAATGGCCAACACCTCTGATTTCAATACATTTAATCTATAAATGGTAATCTCACTGAATTCTAATATAACTTCCTGTAAATCCCTCAGAGACTTAAATGGTCATTCCAAGGCTACCACAATATTATAAGCAAATAGGGACAACTTCTGTTCCCCTTCACCAACTCTTATACCCCTAATATTGTCTGAGATTCTGATAGCCTCAGCCAGAGACTCGATCCACAGAGCAAAAATCGTCGGGGACAAGGGACACCCTTATCTGGTAACATTTGAAATATAATTTTTTTCCGATCTGAAGCCAAGGCCCTTGACGGAGGGGGAACCATACAGAGCTTGAATAGCGTGAGAGGCAAACTCACCAAACCCAAACTTAGATAATGTTAGGTCCATATAGTCCCATCCGACTCTGTCAAAGGCCTTCTTGTTTTTTCTCAGAAAACGGACAGAATTTTTTTGTTTTTCAAGTGGCCAATAATATTAATCATTCTTCTGATGTTCTCAGTACCTTGCTTCCCTGGGCTAAAACATGTTTGATCTCTCTTAATCAGAGTATGAGTAATCTGATTTAATCTGTTGACCAAGAATTTCAATTTCCGTGTTAAGCAATAAAATCGGACAGACATTTCTTCATTCCAACGGCATACAATCTTCTTTTGGAATGTTGATTATAATTGCTTCAAGCATTTCCTTAGGTGCACAATCTGTATCTTTTATTTCATTTAAGGCATCTCTTAAATCTTTGGTCAGTTCTGATTGACATAATTTATAATATTGGTTGATAAACTCTTCAAAAGGGGGGTAGCCTCGATAAGGTGAAGGATGTCAAACTTAATTAAGTTTTAAAGAAATCCAAGTGGCAAACCTCTGCAGGTTTATTGACTTGTTATCAATAATACATCCAAAATCTCATCTGGGGGGGGACATATTACAACTACAAAACAGCTTACATACAATTCAAATATGTGAACAGTGTTCCATGGGGTTTATAATAAAAGAATTATGTAATCTCCATATCTTTTACAAATAAGCCAAAACAAAATTTGGAAGGAGAGTGACTGAGTGAGATTTAAGGCTTTTTACTAAATTTCAGAGCTGATTATAGGTTATAAATAATAAACTCTTTTAAATAGTATTGATGCATTTATGACAAAACCCTATTTGAAATATTAGATCCTTTCTATCTTTAGAACCGTAGAATCAACTATCGAAAGGCAGAAAATCTGATTCTATCACTGGGCTGGTGAATATATCTATTGTTACATGTAAATCCCTTATTGAACTAAAAAAAAGTGAATCTTAGTTCTCATATTAGATCTTAAAAGTGTTGTATATTAACAAACATAAATAATAGCTGAATTATACAGGGAGTGCAGAATTATTAGGCAAATGAGTATTTTGACCACATCATCCTCTTTATGCATGTTGTCCTACTCCAAGCTGTATAGGCTCGAAAGCCTACTACCAATTAAGCATATTAGGTGATGTGCATCTCTGTAATGAGAAGGGGTGTGGTCTAATGACATCAACACCCTATATCAGGTGTGCATAATTATTAGGCAACTTCCTTTCCTTTGGCAAAATGGGTCAAAAGAAGGACTTGACAGGCTCAGAAAAGTCAAAAATAGTGAGATATCTTGCAGAGGGATGCAGCACTCTTAAAATTGCAAAGCTTCTGAAGCGTGATCATTGAACAATCAAGCGTTTCATTCAAAATAGTCAACAGGGTCGCAAGAAGCGTGTGGAAAAACCAAGGCGCAAAATAACTGCCCATGAACTGAGAAAAGTCAAGCGTGCAGCTGCCACGATGCCACTTGCCAGAAGTTTGGCCATATTTCAGAGCTGCAACATCACTGGAGTGCCCAAAAGCACAAGGTGTGCAATACTCAGAGACATGGCCAAGGTAAGAAAGGCTGAAAGACGACCACCACTGAACAAGACACACAAGCTGAAACGTCAAGACTGGGCCAAGAAATATCTCAAGACTGATTTTTCTAAGGTTTTATGGACTGATGAAATGAGAGTGAGTCTTGATGGGCCAGATGGATGGGCACGTGGCTGGATTGGTAAAGGGCAGAGAGCTCCAGTCCGACTCAGACAGCAGCAAGGTGGAGGTGAAGTACTGGTTTGGGCTGGTATCATCAAAGATGAGCTTGTGGGACCTTTTCGGGTTGAGGATGGAGTCAAGCTCAACTCCCAGTCCTACTGCCAGTTCCTGGAAGACACCTTCTTCAAGCAGTGGTACAGGAAGAAGTCTGCATCCTTCAAGAAAAACATGATTTTCATGCAGGACAATGCTCCATCACACGCGTCCAAGTACTCCACAGCGTGGCTGGCAAGAAAGGGTATAAAAGAAGAAAATCTAATGACATGGCCTCCTTGCTCACCTGATCTGAACCCCATTGAGAACCTGTGGTCCATCATCAAATGTGAGATTTACAAGGAGGGAAAACAGTACACCTCTCTGAACAGTGTCTGGAAGGCTGTGGTTGCTGCTGCACGCAATGTTGATGGTGAACAGATCAAAACACTGACAGAATCCATGGATGGCAGGCTTTTGAGTGTCCTTGCAAAGAAAGGTGGCTATATTGGTCACTGATTTGTTTTTGTTTTGTTTTTGAATGTCAGAAATGTATATTTGTGAATGTTGAGATGTTATATTGGTTTCACTGGTAAAAATAAATAATTGAAATGGGTATATATTAGTTTTTTGTTAAGTTGCCTAATAATTATGCACAGTAATAGTCACATGCACACACAGATATCCCCCTAAAATAGCTAAAACTAAAAACAAACTAAAAACTACTTCCAAAAATATTCAGCTTTGATATTAATGAGTTTTTTGGGTTCATTGAGAACATGGTTGTTGTTCAATAATACAATTAATCCTCAAAAATACAACTTGCCTAATAATTCTGCACTCCCTGTACCTCAAAATGTACAGTCTTTTGTCTTTCACGAGTCAACAAAAATATTTTAAAAGTGAAATTTACTACTTAAGTGCTTATTGTAATAATTCAGGAAAAAGAAGAAATGTAATCATCTCTGTGTATACTTAAGATAACCTTACTGGAGATAATAGACTTCCATAAATAATTTGGTAGCCAATTTCTTATTTGTTAGCGTGTACCAAGAAAAGATCAGTGAAAAAAATATCCAATTGAGTGACTTGATCTTATGTGTTACCGGCTCTAACATACATTTGTGCTTTATCTTCATAACTACAATAAGTCTTTGTTTCTAAATCAACTTATCGATATAGCTTAAAAAGACACCACACTGTTTCTATTACCTCCTGACCCTCAGCCTTATTAAATTGCAATTGGGCAAATTCTAAAGGGCTCTATATTAGCACAGAGCATATTTTTTTACAGAAGTTTTAAGTTAGTGAAGACCTTGCTTTTGAATAGAAGATCACTGACTAAAAACTTCTGTAAAAAAATATCCTGTGTGGTTATTTAGAGCCCTTTAGAATTTACCGAATTGCCATTTAATAAGGCTGCCTAAAATTATTTCCGAATGTGTGATACAGAAATTTGTGTAAAATAAAAAAAAAGTAAAGAAAAAAAATGTTTGTGTATTCACTATATACTATTAAGTACCCCCCCTTTGAAATAAACTTTAACTACCTCCTAATTTTCCCTTTGCTTTCTTACTTTTCACCCATCCCCCTTCTTTTATTTATGTTAATCTATTGACTTTTTATATAACCATTTTTTTGTCTGGCCTATTTCTTTAAGGGATCTTTCTACTTCCAGCAGAGTATTGATTATTATTTTTTTAGCTTCGTAGGAAATGATTAATTTTGTAGGGAAGTCTTATTTATAGCTTATGTTTTTTTCTCTTAGAAGCTTTGTAATATGTATGAACTCTCTGTGTTTATTAATTGTTTCTCCAGCTTCAAATTCCTTTAATTCAAAAGATTTTCTAACTATTGATTCTTTAAATGAAAAATTGTGTAATTTAATTATGACTTCTCTTGGCATATATCTATTCAATTTATTGGATAGGGGAATGCAATGTATTCTATCTATCATCTGATCTAGAAGAAAATCTGGTTTTACTAAAGAAGATAAGAAGGATGTTGCATAATTAGAACGATCTTTAAACAAGACATTTTCAGAAATACCTCTTATGCGTATATTGTTTCTCCTTGCAGAGTCTTCCAGATTGGTGTATTTAATTTTTAATGTTGAGAGTTCCTCCTTTCATCTATATAGTTCTTCTTTTATACTTTGATGTTCTTGTTCTAAGTTCCTCTGTTTGAGCTCAAGCTCATCAGATTTGCCTAATAAGTCTTTAATTGCATCAGAATTCATGACTATTTCAAGCATCAGTTCTGAAACCAGTGATATCTTAAAATCAGCCAGAAACCGTTTCATTGTAGCTACTGTTAATTTGTCCTCCTTTAAATTTGAGGGATGTAACATTTTTTCCCCTGTCCCACTTTCTTTATGTTCTGAGGGAATTAATGACTTGTTTAGTTTAGTGCATACAGTCTCTTCTAACTATGTAACTCTGTTTCTTTAATTTTATTAGATGGAAAAAAAAAGTTACCTGGACATTTTGGCACTACTGTTTTTCTTATCTTTTGCTCTAGTTTTAGCATTTAGGCTTTCTTTCTTCATTTTAAGTACCTGCCAAAGAAAAACCTCCTAAGAAGTACAATACAACAAATTCTGAACTTGAAGAATCTGACTATATTGGGGTAAGCTCCAATAATGTCTATATGTAACAAGAGTATACACCAGACCTATTAAGCACTTTTACAGGCTCCTTTAAAAATAGTTTGATCTCTACTTTCTAATTATGAAATGCTACAACTTTTATATTTTAAAGAAGCCAATAGACTTTACACAATTATAATAATAGTTAAAACATATTATAGATACAACACTGTGTCCCTAAGTCCAACGGGCTTGTAAGTTGAAGCCCATGGACTTTGAAAAATGGAGGCTGGATTTCAAAGTCCTACCGCCTTTACTTACGGGTTACGGGCTTGGAGGTTGGACATGATGACAATCTCTGTTTCCATTGGCTGTTTCTGCATCAGGAGTTATGGGCTTGCTCCCCTAACATGTTCAAGTCCGGAAATGCTACGTCCGACGGCATGGTGCACCGATTATTGGGACCGGCACCTACCTTGCGGGCCCGGCCAATTGAATAGCATCGCAACTGGAAACCAAAAGGAGCCCGCAATTCAATTGCAGGCATTTGGCTGTCTGCATGCCCTGAATTGAATTAGGCTCTTTGATAACACATGTTCCCATAGTATTCTAGCAGTACTTATGCAGTGTCACACTAAAGAAGAATAGCTTCAACCCATTTTGAAAAAAATCAACAATGACTAGGACATACCGGAGACCCCCCTTTGATAGTGGCAGTGAGCCTATAAAATCAATTTAGATAGATTTCCAGGAGCTACGGGTACCCTCTGGATAATGGGCCTTTTTTCTGTAAGATAAGGAATTCCTGAATACACTGAAGGGCAGATGTTGCTAAATATTGCCCAAAGAATTTCTGTCTAAGATGATATTTTACTTATTTCTATTAAGAAAACATTATCTTTACACTTAAGTTTACTAAACACATCATCACTGATTACACATTGCTCACACACAAAAAGCTTAATACTAGTGATGTCGCAAACATAAAATTTTCGGTTTGCGAACCGCGGACGTGAATTTCATCAAATGTTCCCGAACAGGCGAACCGGGCGAACCGCCATAGACTTCAATGGGCAGGCAAATTTCAAAACTCACAGGGACTCTTTCTGGCCACAACAGTGATGGGAAAGTTGTTTCAAGGGGACTAACACCTGGACTGTGGCATGCCGGAGGGGGATCCATGGCAAAACTCCCACGGAAAATTACATAGTTGATGCAGAGTCTGGTTTTAAGCCATAATGGGCATAAATCACCTAACATTCCTAAATTATTTGGAATAACATGCTTTAAAACATCAGGTATGATGTTGTATCGATCAGGTAGTGTAAGGGTTACACCCGCTTCACAGTAACAGACCAATCTCCCCGTTTAATGCACCGCAAAGACAACCGCAAACAGTCCCTTTGCACAACCGCAAACTCCCCATTTGCACAAGGTTGGATGCCGAGCTAGTCATGTCCGTTCCTCGTCCTCAGTGATCTCACTGAAGGTATGTTCTTCCCCCAAGCCACGTACAACACCACCGGTACCACCCTGGGATGCCTGTTGTGGTTGGTCTTCCTCCTCCTCCTCAAAGCCACATTCCGCCTCTGACTCCTCTTCCTCACAATCCTCTTCCAGCTTTGCCGCAGGTCCAGAAAGCGATGCTGATAAGGCTGTTTCTGGTGGTGATGGTGACCACAACTCTTCCTCTTCACGCTCATCTACAGCCTGATCTTCGCAGGGCACGCTCCAGGAAGAAAACAAATGGTATGATGTCGCTGATGGTGCCCCCGGTGCGACTGATCAGGTTTGTCACCTCCTCAAAAGGACGCATAAGCCTACAGGCATTGCGCATGAGCGTCCAGTAACGTGGCAAAAAAATCCCCAGCTCCGCAGAGGCTGTCTTAGCACCCCGGTCATACAAATACTTGTGAACAGCCTTTTCTTTTTGGAGCAGGCGGTCGAACATTAGGAGTGTTGAATTCCAACGTGCCGGGCTGTCTAAAATCAAGCGCCTCACTGGCATGTTGTTTCGCCGCTGGATATCTGTAAAGTGCGCCATGGCCGTGTAGGAACGTCTGAAATGGCCACACACCTTCCTGTCCTGCTTCAGGACGTCCTGTAAGCCTGGGTGCTTATGCACAAAGCGTTGTACAATCAGATTACACACATGTGCCATGCCGCCAACAAATTTCTTCCGTTTTCACAAACCACTTTGCCGATCTCCAGTTGGTGCGGAGTCAGCCAGTGATCCACCTGTGCGTTCAGGGCGGACAGGAGTGCTGGTCCGGTGTGACTCTCTGCTTTCAGGGAAGTCAACCCCAAGACAGCATGACACTGCCGTATCCGGGATGGGGAATAGTACCTGTGGAGCTGGGGGGGTGCCGTTGATGTGGAGCAAGACATAGCAGCAGCAGAAGAGGACTCAGCCGAGGAGGTTATGGAAGAGGATGGAGTAGGAGGAGTAGAAGAGGTGGCAGCAGGCCTGCCTGCAAGTCGTGGCGGTGTCACCAACTCCTCTGCAGAGTCACGTATTCCATGCTTGGCAGCCGTCACCAGGTTTACCCAATGAGCAGTGTAGGTGATATACCTTCCCTGACCATGCTTTGCAGACCAGGTATCAGTGGTCAGATGGACCCTTGCCCCAACACTGTGTGCCAGAGATGCCATTACTTCCTTTTGCACAATTGAGTACAGGTTGTGGATTGCCTTTTGTGCAAAGAAATTTCGGCCGGGTACCTTCCACTGCGGTGTCCCAATAGCTACTAATTTTTTGAACGCCTCAGACTCCACCAGCTTGTATGGTAAAAGCTGGCGGGCTAAGAGTTCAGACAAGCCAGCTTTCAGTTGCCGCGCAAGAGGGTGACTTTTTTGACATTGGCTTCTTAGGCTCAAACATGTCCTTGAAAGACACCTGACTGTGGGCAGATGAGCAGGGACTGCTCAGGGCGAGACACGGAGTGGCGGATGGTTGAGAGGGGGCAAGCAGGGCAGCAGTGGTTGACGTGGCTGAAGATGCTGGACCAGGAGGAGGATGGCGGCTTTGACTTTGTGTGCTGCTTGTACTCATGTGTTGATCCCATAGGCGGTTGTGATGTGACATCATGTGCCTTCGCAAAGAAGTTGTACCTAGGTGGGTGTTGGACTTCCCACGACTCAGTTTCTTTTCGCACAGGTTGCAAATGGCATCGCTGTTGTCACAGGCAGACACACCAAAAAATTGCCACACTGCTGAGCTCTGCAATGACGGCATTCTGGTGGTGGCAACCGCATGCGTTGACTGGCGTGCTGTCTGGCTGACCCCGGGTGCCGATGCATGCTGTCTGACTTTGCCACTAGCTACTTGCGACGACCTCCCCCTGCTTCCAACTCGTCTCCTCCTCCTCTCTGTCTCCCCATCTCAACTTTCTTCCTGTTCTTCTTCTCTTATAGCGGGCACCCACGTGACATCCACGGACGCATCTTCATCATCAACCGCTTCACTTGTAGCTGACAACTCAACAAAGGAAGCAGCACCGGGTACAATATCATCATCATCAGACCGTACGTCCATGTGTGTAATGCTGCCTTACTGGGACATATCCCTGTTATCTACATCCTCTGGCACTAATGTTTGCGCATCACTCATTTCTTCCAACGGATGTGTAAATAACTCTGCTGACGGATCAAGTGAAGCAGCTGTGTTGCTGGTGTTGGTGGTGGCGACAGGCGGGCGAGTGGTAACCGGAGAGGTGCCCGAAGCTAAGATGGAGGAGGATGGTGCGTCTAGGTTCCGAGCGGAAGCTGTAGAAGATTGGGTGTCCTGTGTTAGCCAGTCAACCATGTCCTCAGAACTTTTCAAGTTCAGGGTACGTTGCTTCTGAAAACTGGGCATTATTTTAGGGCCAAAGGGAATCACAGCACCACGCCCACGACGGCCCCTGTGGGGTAGCCTGCCTCTGCCTGTTATTTTTTTTCCGATTAGTGGTACTATGCGTGCAAGCTACTGTGACACAAGATATGAGTGTCACTGTTCATTGGCAAAAGTTGGCAGAGTAGGCACTGTAGGCCTCACACACACGCCTGTAGGCAGGCAACTGATATTCAATCGATTACAGTAAAAAAAATGGTTCTTTTATTTCACTGTACACTATTTACACCAGATATGAGTTTCACTGTGCGCTGGCAAAAGTTGGCAGAGTAGGCGCTGTAGGCCTCACACACACGCCTGTAGGCAGGCAACTGATATTCAATCGATTACAGTAAAAAAAATGGTTCTTTTATTTCACTGTACACTAGTTTGCACCAGATATGAGTGTCACTGTGCACTGGCAAAAGTTGGCAGAGTAGGCACTGTTGGCCTCACACACACGCCTGCAGGCAGGCAACTGATATTCAATCGATTACAGTCAAAAAAGTGTTGTTTTATGTCACTGTACACTACGGTTGCACCAGATATGACGTATCACTGTGCACTGGCAAAAGTTGGCAGAGTAGATGCAATAGGCTTCACACACACGCCTGTAAGCAGAAAATTGCTATTCAATCTATTACAGTAAAAAAAAATGTGTTTTATTTCACTGAGCACAATATAAGCTGTGAGCCTGACACATGCAGGCAACTGAAATTAGATTAAAGAAAAAAGGGTTGTTTTTTTTCAATGTATGGTACACCAACTATGACTGGTGAAACAGAGCAGAATATTAGCTGTGAGCCTGACACAGGCAGGCAACTGAAATTAGATTACAGGAAAAAAGTGGTTGTTTTCAATGTATGGTACACCACCAGGTATGAGTAGTGAAAATAAGCACAATATAAGCTGTTACGTGTTAGCCTGTCACACACACACGCTGGCAGGCAGGCATATGCAATTAGATTACACAGAAAAAAATAATAAAATAAAATAAATGATGTTCTAGCCATAAAACTGGCTTTTGGGGTTGCTGTCCTTGCAGCAGATATCAGACGAGTCCTTCAGGTCTGTAGTGGAAGCTAAATACATAGCCTGGCTATCTATTTCCCTATTAAATCTCCAGCAGCTACACTATATGTCCTCTCACAACGAATGCAGCTTCAGAATGATTCTAAAATGGATGCTGTCCTTCAGATGGAAGGCTCTGGAAGGGAGTGTATGCTGCTGATTGGCTGGAATGTGTCTACTGACTGTGAGGTGCAGGCTAGAAGTTTCCTCAATGATAAAGAATAGGGGGCGGACCGAAAAGCGAATGTGTCAGCCTTCCGAAGCGAGCGCGAAAGAGCCAAAATCGCAGCGAATAGTCCGCGGGCGAACTGTCCGCGACATCTCTACTTAATACCCTCACATATACTGTATCTGCATTTAGCTAGGCCACAGCGCCCATACACCCGATACTCCTACCCAATACCCTTACATAAAAATAAAACATAATACATACATTTTTATCAAATACATATACAGATACATATTTTTGGATTTATCCCTATTTTATTTTTTGGATTATTGATGGAGGGAAGAGTGAGGAGAGGAAAGAAGGCGAAAGGAGGGGAGGAGGAGAGGAGGAGCTTAATATAGCAATAGAGAGAGGAGAGGAGAGAGGAGAAAAAAGAATGGAGAGAGGAGGAAAAGGTGTAGATAGAGGAGGGAGTAGTGGAGAAAGGGAAAGGAGGAAGTGGTGGGGTGAGAGGATGCAGTGAGGAGAGAAGAAAGGAGGGGCAGTAGTGAAAAGAAGAGTGAAAGGAGAAGGGAGGGCTAGGAGTGGTAGTAGTGGGAGATCTAAGAGGTGGCAGAGGTAAGGTTGAGAGAGGGAGGCATATGCCCTGAGAACAATGCACACATATCACAAGGGGAGGGGGAGGGGCCTGATCCCAGGGTGGTAATGGAGGGGAAAGACAAGCCTCAGGGAGAGATGAGGAAGGCCAGGATAGCCAGTAACAGTTAGGAGGACTAGAGGCTTTACAGAAGCACAGGGCCCCTAGCTCTAACCAGAGGATATGGTGGTCCTCCTCCATGAGATCCATGCTTGCCCACTATCAAGGAGGAGGGAGGTTAGGCCTGGCCATAGAGCACAGACTTGGAGTAAGGATCCCAGCACCATACCAGGCAGGGGTGTAGGGGTCAGACTAATTCTGGGGGGACATAGCTCATTCACTCATACAGCTCATCAAGTTCAGTAGAGTATTTGTCTGAATGAGCTGCAGAGGGCAGACTGCAGCAGGATTTTTTAAATTAATATGAGCCATAACTAGCCAAGCTCATAATACAAAGCA